>JANHGB010053507.1:31146-66047 GCA_026283785.1 Coracopsis vasa
ACTATATTTTATCATCAAAAGTGCCAGATAAAAGCATTTTACCACACCAAAATCGATAGACAATGCTATTCAGCATCTGTCAACACCCTTCCAGCCTGGAGCTGAGCAGAGAGCCATCTTGTCTAAAGCTGGTAATTGAGCTCTAAGACTGCTGTCAAAAATAAAAGCTGCTGAGCTTGAATCAGATCTGGTTATCTGAGGACTCAAAACTGTATGAAGGACAGAAGAGACTGAGTTGCTAATTAGCAGCACTTGATGCTTTGCTTGGCTGGAAGATCTTGATGTGAAAGTTTGAGGGGACAGGATAAGCATAAAAATCTATTTTCTTTGAATTGCTGCACCCTGTATCCTGTTTAAGGCTTTAGCAAGCAATCTTATTGCTTTAGCAGATGAAGGAGCCCTCTCTCTTCTTTCCCCCCTGCCTTTTTGAAATAAAGAAAAGCACCCTGAGGTGCATTTTGCATTCTCTGGCTTCATATGCCAAACTCTGATATGAATGCTCAGCAATCCCTGTTGCTGCTGCAAGCATGCACAGCTGCCTTTCTGCCTTGTGATAGTGTCCACTCTGCTGGGGTCTCTTGGCTGGCCTCTACATCTTCTGCCACGTAAGAAAAGAAAAAGACACTTGAGAAGTCTGTATGTGACTGATAATATGGGTATAGCATACCCTTTCACATGGCCATTAAGTCTGTGCCTCATATAGGCAGGATGGTGAAGTGTGGAAGAGCCCTGTTCTCCTCAAATGGTGATATCAAGCAGTGTGTCATTAGTAGTGTACCTGATACAGGTATGTCTGGTGTCATTGTACATGTCACCTTTGATTTGTGCTTTTGGGAGAAGAGAGTGGAGCATTCTGGATCTGGTGGAAGCATTTCCTGCCAGGCCAACCAGATGGTCCTGGCTTAGTCTTCCCATAGTATCTTGCCTCTGAAGATCTCTAGGTTTACTGTCCATCTTGCTGGTAGCTAATAGAGCAAACCTACCTTATGTAGATGTATTCACAATAGTTGTTGTTGGAAGGAGAGGGTTTATGCTTGGCAACCTGCTCTTAAACTCTGAAGAAAATTTGAGGACTGGTCATATGGCTTAAAAAACCTGCTGACTTGTTCAGAAATGTCTTTTCACTGTTAACCACTGAGAGGGTGTTACTGTAGGGTCTCTCATTAAAGAAGGCTTTCACATTGCCAGTTGCAACAGTACTTAAAATCGTATTTTGGACTTTTCCTTGGACTAATTATAAAAAAATAAAGAATACTGGACTAATGTCCTGGAGCAGTTCTATTTGTGACTCTTTTCTTTTTCGTTATTACTTCGTGTAATTCTGAACACAGACTGTTGAGAAAGCAAACAAGGAGGCAAACCTCTTGTGTTCTCTTAGCAGTTATCTCCGTGCAGAGACCAGATGACCAGTTTGCTACAGAACTATCTGAAAGTGAGGGAGAAAGGTTCCCTGTCTTAGATGAGGTTCAGTTCCTGAGACCTAGTGCACACACTTATAACAGTTAATTCCATGCAGTTTAAATTCAAGTCAGTTTAGCTTGTGAGGTTAAGTGGAACTATTGTTTGTGGTGTTAGTTTTAAATATATCCCATGGATATTCGGAAGATCTGATTTTGGGGTTTTGGTTTTGTATTGTTTTTCAGTTTGTTTGATTTTTTAATTTTTTTTTTTTCTCTTTGAAACCTGGCTCAAATTTAACCAAAAGTTCTATGAACAATTTTTTTCACTGAAAGTGCTATTTGAAGTAAAAGCAAGGGAATGCATATAGAGCTTGCCTGTTTCTTTGAAGACCTTGTTATTTATAGGCTTTCTGCCAAAGCTGATGCCACAAAAAAACCTGACTGAGCCCCTGGGCTTTGTGTACGCTTGAATGTCATCTTTATCCCTTTCCTTAATGAGTGTGTATGAGGCTGAAATTAGCACAGATTAGTTGCATAGTACTTCCTGTACCTTTTGGTTTCAGAACTCTGATTTGCAGACCAAGTCCCACTGCTGTTTTGTGGAAAGCCAAGAATCAACCCATCAGACTTGCTGAGGTTTAGGTATTGTAGCCCAGTTATGTGGGAAGTAGCAGTGAGCCTTTGAAATAAAGGACTATGAATATTTTTAAAAGCATCTCTGTATTGCTTGAGTATCTGTAGTGCACTCATTAAACTATCTGGATGCCACAAGGCTGTGAATCCTATACAAGAGGTATAGAATAAACTTGTCTATTAGTTCCTGATTATATACTGGTAATTTGGAGAAAGTACTGAAGAGGATTAGATCAGTAAATGACCTTTGTGCATTAAAGCAAAAAAAATTACTTGTAAATACCAAAAACTGCACTGTTTCTTTAACCCATATTTGTTGGAATAAAGGCAAATTTCAGAAGTCGCTGTATTGTGCATGTTTTCACAGATTAAATATTTCTAATGTATAATGCAGAACTGTTCATAAAGTTGCAGCAGGAAGCTGCAGGGGTGTTGCGGGGAGCAGTTGGCCACTGGAGGCAGGATGGGTAGGTGATAGGTTTAACCTTGGTGTCCTGCCTACTTGTCTAATGCTTGCTAAATAGCATTGGATATGAAGTACTTGTATGGTCAGAAATGGGAGGATAAATAGGACTCACTCGTAGTAGCCTGAGAGATACTCCTACTGTAAGGATGAAGATGTTGGACAAAGTTGAGATGGACCCCTATTAACTTGTTGCTCATGGAGGTCTCCAGGTAGTGTGATAGATTGAAGAAGCAATGGGGTATTCAAGCCTACACCTAGGAGAGAAGAGGATCATGGAAATCAGTCAGCAAGCAGCTATTTCAGAACCACCCTCATTCCTGACAACCCCCCCTAGTTTGTTTTGCTAAAATGCGAGTTGCAGCCTTGTCTTGTTTTCATTTTTAAATGCACAAGCCTTGGACAGTTGTTTCCTAGTGCTTAGACCTGTAGGCGGGTGGGCTCCCATGCTTCCTGTAAGGAGTAGTCTAAAGTTACATGTAAAGAGAGGAGGAAATAAAAAATGAAGACATTTGGAGATGGGAGATTGCAGTGTTCTCAAGTGGGTTTTTAATTTACTGTTTCAAGATATGATTGCTTTTTTCTATATGATGAGTATTTGCCTGGTTCTGCCTGCTTTTGGAGGATTTGTCTTTGAAACCTGGCAGGATAAGTTCAGAAGGCTGGCTGGATAAAATAGAAACACTTTGGATGTTGTTAAGTATTATTTTGTATAATGTGCTGGAATATTATGGCTTTGCCTTCCATAACAGTTTGCATAACCTTTCATGGGTTCATCCATGTTAATAAATGCTGACAAGACTTCAGTGCAGCTGGTACAGTCTGTGTATAGACTGAACTCATTTGATAGTATGTGCATGAGTGAGTTACTACAGATCTCTGGATTGTATTTTCTAATACATTGTATTTTCTAAGGTATGGAGCTTCTAGCCTCTTCTGTTGTTCTGCTCCACCTCTTTCCTTACTTTCTTCCTTTAGTTTACTTGTTGACAATATACTATAGTTAAAGACAGTGTGAACAGATCTTGGTAATGAAGGTTTCCCAGAGTGAGTGACATTCAGGCAGGAAAATGTCAAAGCCCAATTTAGAAAAGTGATCCACCTAAGGGTGGAAATTGAAAGCAAAGTGCCTAGTACCTCCCCCAGAAAGAACCGAGTACTGTCACTAGGGTAGGAATGGTCTGGGGGGAACCTGCTGTGGATTCTGCTCTAGAAACAAAAAGGCTCTTTGTGCTGGTCCTCAGATGTTGGTCTTGCTGAGATACGCAGTGGGGTCAGCAGGTATTACTGCAGATACTGAGAGCAGTAGAAATAGAGGTGACCAGGGTAATGAAAATCATCCTGGCCTTTTTCTCTAGTGCAGAAAATTAACTGGGATTCTGGCCCCATGTCCAAGAGGGCTTTTTATCCTAGGCAAAAGGCTTACCCATGGGCTTAGTGATTCTGCAAAACAAGACAGCAGTTTCTCAACAGCAGCATGGGAGCCAGCTTCTTGAGCTCCAGGTGCAGGAGCAGCCTGAGATCTGATAGGCTTATGGAGGTAGTGTGGGAGGAAGGTGATCCTCTGGACCCTGGGCACTCCTTGCAATTCTGCTGCCCCTGTGTCGTGTCACAACACTGTTCCTTATCTTTAGGCTGTGGGGTGGACACAGGAGACCAACCAACATGGAAAGCTAAAGTACCCAGAGCCTTTTCTTTCCCTTTGCTGGCTGACCAAGTCTGAGAGTTAGGTCCAATTCTTCTCATTGTGTTTCCATATTGTCTTGGGACACTTGATAATGATGTACTATGTATAATGAGGAAATGTTTGATAACCAGTAATATGAGTGATGTGACTCCCTTGCTTGATAGCCTGTAACTTGAGAAAAGTGTCCCCAAAGGCACCCAAGCACAAGAGGAAGCATCTTGAGAGCAAAAGATTTCATAAGCTCACTTCAACTAGTCTTCATAGTGAATACCATGAAGCAATATAAAGTACCTCTGCAGAACAGACAATGCAAATGCAAAAGTGATATCCTCCCTTGGTTAACATGTTTCTACATGTTTTTGTTTTTGAGATGTTTTAATGCAGCAGCTAGCTGACTCTTTGCATTTATGGTGGGTACTATCTGCCTCGCCCTGTGGGGAGAAACTGGGCACAGTTACTTTGATTTGTTTGAAGTTTTGGGTGAAGCACATGGTGTGATTAGGAATAAGCTTGTCCCCCGTAGGTCCATCACTGCAGGCTTGTACTCTGTAGTTGCTTCAGGGAAGATCTCCGAGTTTGGAATGAGGATGGCAACTGCTGTATAGAAAAATGCTTTATAGAAAAAGGGGAGTCTTCAGCAGTGTATTGAATGTAAAATGCTGAAATAAAGCTCATTCTTAGATGAGCATGGTGCAACATGCAGCTGCAAAAGTGGGACGGGTCCTCTGTGTAGCCCTTTCTTTGGGATATTACTCATTACTTATGACTTGGCCTTAAAGATAAGATGACTATCATTCCAAGCCTCCAGATTTGAAAGAAGTCCTCCACTGGCTGTGCTTATTTCTACATTTTTGTCTTGCATCAGGCATGATACGAAATGGATATATTCTTAAGATGCTGACTTCAGCCTGGTGAAATGTTTGTTGCCATGAACTCTTTTGAGCCCCCTTATGGGGAAGCAAGTTTCTCCAGGAAATAATTCAGAATGAGAAAGTGGAGCTTCTTTCCCTCCGTTGCTTGACTACAGTGAGGGAGAAGGATGAGCCTTGTAAGGCAACCCAATGTGACCACACTGAGTCATATTAAACTTGAGAGGTGTGTCTTGAAGGTGCAGGTCACAGTGAGACTGCTCTTTGAAAGCTGTCAGAGGCAGATATTTGAGTTGAGCCTTCAAGGCAATGCAGCATGACTCTTGTTCTTACAGAAATTTTGCAATATAGTGCTGTTTAGGGAAGGCAGCAGTTACCTGTGTGTCTTTGACAACAGGCTATACATGCCATTATTATCTAGTCATGCTTAGATGTGTGTTGTACTTCCCACTGTGGTATTGAGGAAGAAGTGATGTCCTTTTGCAGAGGATCTTTGTTTGGAGAAAAAGTGACTGACATTCTGTTGCTGTCATCTTCAGGATCTGGAAAGACTAGCTTTGGAAGGGCCTTACAAGGTCCATCCCCTATGTGAAGTGGGATCAGTAAGGCTTAAATCACACTTGAGATGCTTGTCTTGAAGTCTTTCATTAGCAAAGAATCTCCATGCAATCTATTATAATGATTTAAATTCTTCACTGTTAGCATATTTTTGGGGAATGTTCTGAGACTTCCAACATCACAATGTGACCAGAAAATTATATTTTAGTTGGTTTTTTTTGTTTGTTTGTTTTTCCCCTAGTTAGGTTGGGTTTTAGAATATGGCTAAGCTTGCAAATTCTTACATATTTTAATTAGAGGGACATCCGTAAAAATCAATCTCAGTGTGTCTTGAGCTGAGCACTCAAACTGGTTATCTCATCTTTCTGTAGTTGTCTTTCCCATTTGCCAGCTGGAGATGCCAGGGATAAATCTGGTCACTCTGTGACATGCTGAACAAACTCTCCTCTTTACAGCTGGGTGGATGGGACACTGGATATGTCTTTTCCAGGTCATTCAGGAAGTCCCTAACAAGATGCTGCATTGAACCCTGATTTCCCAACTCAGCCCAGTGACAGAGGCAACATCCTGTCTTTGCAGGACCTATTGAACCTTGTTAGCAAGTAAGAAGCAAACAAGAATGCCTCTGTCTGCATCAAGAGTGGCCTTGCCCTTTCCCATCTTCCAGTAATCTGAGGGTCTTGCTGATTGCTCAGCCATGGGAATAGCTTTCTCAATTTAAAATGAAGTGTTAATATGTTTGGAGTTTCTTCCTCTCCACCCCCATCCTTTGTCCAACTGTTTCAAAGAAAGACTTAATTGTGCCAGGCTTGCACAAGGAAAGCCAGGCTGTACCCAAAGCCATCCTAGAGGCAGGCATGGAGGGCAGGAGGACGTGCCCTGCTCCCAGGGAGGGTGGAAAGGGAGCAGGACTCCCACTGCTGCTCTTGCTTTTCTCCCTGATTCTGAGTACAAGACCCAAATTATTTCATGACCACAAATCTACTTCACTGAGCAAATCACATTTAATTTGGTCAGAGAAGTAACAGGGCTTAAAAAAGCGTATGAAACTCCCTTTATACCTTATTAAGTTACATGGCTTTGTGCTTTCTGTCTGACTTGGACACTGTTTTCTTCTCCCCCTCTTCAAGTACAATGTCTTTCATGGAAGAACAGGCAGCCACCTGAGACTAAAGGTTTATTTGTTCTGTTGCTAATTGACCCATTGGCACATGCCAATTTGTTGCAATTCAAAATTAGTCACAACGCTGGCTCTGTGCCCAGTTGGTAGTTGGAGATTATGCACTGGAGTTGCCAGATACAGCAAAAGTCAGAAGTGTCATTTATGAGGGGTGGAGATGTCAGGGGATGGAGTGATTTAGAAGCATTGGGCCCATATCAGTAAGATGTAACTGCAACCCGTTCTCTGATGTAGTGAGGAGTGTGGACCTGTAGGGCTGCAGGCTCTTTGGCTGTGGGCTTAATGCCTGCTTCTTCTTTGGGGCTGGACCACCCTAAATTCAGGTATTTCAGATGCAGACTTAGTTCTGTTTGGGATCCTCAAACTACATTTATTTTTTGCCTTCCTAATATCACTTGCACTCTCTAAACTGGTCTTTGACGTGGGTGACCCATATGCCATGAAAAGCAGTGTTTTTATTAGGTTACTGGTTCACATAATGAGTCTACATGGGGTATGCTGAGAGAGAATATTTGGGTTTTCAGGGCTTCTGTTGTGGCACTGACATTTTCGAAGAGCATGAGGGAAAGTGATGCATAAGAACTGTGGATGCATTAAGCAGCTGGTGTATATTTCTCTGTTAGAAAGTATAAATGTGAATCTGTTACAGTTGCTTTTTAAAGCAAAGCATAACTGCATTCTACTTAGTCTGATAATGCTTCTTGGTGCTAGCTGCTGCTGCATAGTTAGTAAGTGTCCTTCATGGTGACTACTGCTCTGCACCAGAGGGTTTGGTGGTCACAAGGCTGATATCCAGATCTCGGTTTCCTTCATGCCTAGTGTTTAAAGCAGAGCATCAGAGACCCTATGTTAAACAGTGCAGGGGTTTGCCCTTCAGGAATGCTTCTTCCTGTACACCTGGAAAAAAGAGCCAGATAAAATGCTTCCAGATGCAAATTGCAGCCAGATAAGATGCTCCCTTTTGAGTCCTATGAAGCTGTGGTATTTAAGTAATGCTCAGTCATCCTGTGAATGTTACGGTCTTGCCTTTGAGAAAAAAATGCAGCCTGGATTTCCCTAAGCAAACTTTCCATACTACTGGGAAAAGTTGCTGGTTTTAAAGGCTATTGCATGTCTACTTCTCTGACCATTGCTAGCAGAATGCCAGATCTCAGATACAAAAGATTTCCAGATTTCTTTGTCACATCTGTTATCTCAGTTCTCCAAGTACAGTAGTTAAAAGCTTACTGCAAATAGTTCTGCCTGCCACCGCAGATTACAGATACATCAGTGATATGAGAAAGAATGTGATAATTTACTTGTTAATAGCATCTTGCCTCCTAGGATCTTTAAAGTGCTTTTAAAACTTCAGTCAAACCTGAATCTCTTTATTCCTTCTTGCTTTTATTTAAAGGCAGGTAAAACTGAGTCTCCATGGGTGGAATTTGGCTCTGTTTGGAGATGCTGCAGTAGCTGGTCAGTTGCCTGTGGCTCTAGTTTATGAGAAATAAGGAGCACCTGCAGATCCAGCTAACTGTTGGAAGTGATCTGGTTTCTGAGCAACACTGGAAAATGGTGTCCAGTGACTGAGGCCAGAAACATTGGTTGGGGTGATAACCCCATCCTGTCATAGTGAATCTGTAGTGAACCAAGACTGGAACCCACAGCAATGCATCCCGCAGGATGTTTTGTGGGATTCATGCAAAGTATTCTCTCCTTTATCCTAGCTTGCACTATCTTGAAATGGTCACTATCCTTATGCAGGGCCAGGACTTCTCAGGTCAAGGGCAGACCAAGGAGCCTAGCCATGGTTGCTTCTTAATCTTTTAAATGCCAGATCCATGTCTGCTGCCTGGTGTGGTTTGCATCCAGACAGCAGCTGACAGGTCACACCATCTCTGATCCGCCCTGAGATTTGGGAGCTGTGGCTGGTTCCTGACTCCTACCCTGGTAAATCTGCTCCATTAATAGCTATCAAAGAGCCTGAAGTTTCCATCTGAACTTGATCTGGCTTTGCAGTGAGTTAGAGGATTAAAAGCTGTCACAGGGGGAGGGAGGGAGCACCCTTGGCTCACCCGGAATAGCCTGACCTATGACGGCACGTACCAGCCTGGAGAGGGGAGTTGTCCTGTGAGCTCACGGGTTATTAGCAGTGAGCACAGACATGTCCACAGTCTGCAGCACACCCAGGGCCATCTGCTCCATCCCTGGCTGGTTTAGGGGGTCCAGAGGGATTTGTTAGTACAGTTTGCCTGATAGGTCTTTGACGGGAGAACTGAGGGCAGGCTTGAGGGCCAGTCTTGTGGAGCCACTGTTTTATGCTGCTCAAATGATTTAGGGTTTGACCTCTGGGCTGTTTGTATAGGGCAGATCTGGTTTTGAGGGAGAGCGGTATGAGATGACCCCTGCCCTGCTGCAGCCTAGGGCTGTTGTCTCTCTGCTCTGTTGTAGCACCTCGGCATAGTGGAACAAGATCTTCCCAGCTGTCTGGGTGACCCCAGATTCAGTGTGCGTGCTCCTCCAGGGAGCAGTGGAACTGCCGATATCTTCTTGGACATGTGGAAAGCAGGCATGTAGCTGCCGCAATGAATAGTTTGTGGGTGCTGCTTAGTGTTTTATACCAGGAAGCACTGGGGCTGTTCTAAACCTTTGACCTCAGTGACATACTCCAGATTACTCACAGTTAAATGGTCTCCTTCCCTCCCCTCCAGGCCTGAAAGCATCAGTCTCTTGACTAGACAGACAGATGCATTGCCCCATAAAAAGCTCCTTATAAAGGAGCTTTAATAAGAAGCTTTTCCCTAATAATTCTATTGATCTGCACACTGGGAACATATCTCTGCTTTGGAATTTGCAGCTTGCATACTTTACTGTTATCAGTGATGGCTCTTTGGACATCTAGGAAGTCACCCAGCAGATGGGAAACCCATGCTCAATGTATCTGGTAGCTTACGGGGGTACAGCTGAACACAGGGCCTTTTAGCAGTGTCCTTTCTGGAAGAGATTCACCATCAGATGAGAAAGATGAGGCCGTACTGAATGCTTATCTCCTGCTGGCATTCCATGTGCAGCCTCAATAGCACTGCTGCTGTGGCATGCATTCCCCTTCACTGGAGCAGAGGAACAAAGGAGGCACCAGTGGCTGGTGTACAGGACTCTGCCTGTCCAAACAGTGTTGCTGCTTCTCCTCTCCAACAGGCTCTTACGTGCCGAGGGTTTGAGAGGAAGAAGGGAATATTCATGCTGTCTATGCCCTGCTGCGTAGACAACCAAATTAGGTGCTTGTAGCTGCAGTGTTTGTTGCTGTCACTTGAGCTGTAGGAATTTGTGCTTCTAACTCTGGAGGTTTTTGGTACAGCCGTTGGTGGCAGAGTGCAGTCTGCATCTCCATGTGTCCCTTTTCCTCCTTTTACTAACATTTTGAATACCTTAGTGATTCCTGGAGGTGAAGAGAGGCTGTTGACCAGAAGGAGAATGAAAAATGGTGGTTTCCTCCTAGACATTAAATCCCAGCCTAAATAAGGGGATTTATGAGTTGGGTGCTGAATGACTGTACTGATTTATAGTGCCTAGCACTAGAGTCAGTTATTGTGGTCATGGGTGAGCTGGGAATATCTGTGCTTAATAGTGGAGAAGGGAACCGAGATTAGCCAAACAGACATAACACAAATGTCCTCCACGTTGGCAGTGTAAAAAGGTGAAAGTGGACCAGTAGATGCATTGGCAGTTGGACTAAATGATCGGCTTAGTTCCAATATATATAATAGTTCCAATTATTTTTTTTTTTGGGTGTTTTCAGGTTTTATTTTTGAATAACAAAGATGTTGCAATCGAGCTTAACCAGCTATGGTTTACATCCTTGTCTCCCTGCTGCTGGAGTTGCTTGGGACATGACAAATAACTGCAGCCCCCCTGCACAGCTGCAGTTTGCCCAGCCTTCTGGTGATTGACGCATTTAATTTTCCTTCCCAGAAAATGAAATGTTTCTTTGTTCAAAGCCTGGGAGCAATCCACTTAGCTGCATGAAGAGGTCATTAAAGAGAGGAGAGCGATAAGGGAAGTAGTCTGATAAGGACTTTTTTGCAGTCTGTGGGGAGCTGTGCTGTGCAGGGAGGTGGTGAGAGAAACAGGACTGGCTGCTGACACTCTCAAACATGACACTTAGACTCTGTCACGTAGATTCATGGTGTAAGGTCCTTTGTTGCTCTCAACAGCCAGCTCCTGCCAAGCATGTGCACAGTGAGAAAAGGTGGAAAGAAAGTTGGGCTTGCACTGCTCCAGCCACCTTCTTTATCTAAGGAGGTCTCTGCCTGGCTTTCCGGTTTTCAGGACAGTCAAGCCGTTCTGGGAGCAAAAAACCCCACCCTGTCTGGACCAGAAACTAGTGTTAAATCAGGATAAGTGTAGCCACACAACAAAAGGTATAGTGATGTGGTTTGTTTCTTGCTGATCCGGGAGATGAACAACTGGGTTGCTGTTGCCTTGTCTGCAAAAAGCATTAGACCAGTGAAGGACAAACATCAGTCATGCTCTTTGGTACAGCAAGGAAGAAGAGGTCTGAGTTCATCCTGATTCGCCTGTAAGTCCTTTTCCCAACTATGACTGTGTGGAGAAATATTTCAGAAATTCTGAGTGTGGAATAAGGAATACTTTTTAACTTCTTCCAGCCTGGTGAGCAAAAGCTTGCAAAGGTTTTTTTATCTCTGCTTTGCTGGATCTATGTTTGAAGTCTCCTTTCTCCTCTCTTCTGCAGGTCCTTCAGAAGCTTGGGAAAGCAGATGAAACAAAAGATGAGCAGTTTGAACAGTGCGTGCAGAACTTCAATAAACAGCTGGTAAGATAATTAGCTATATGTAATTACACCCCGGGCTTCAGTATTAGCTTCCAGTCATCTGCTGCAATATGCAATTAAAGCCCATTAAATTAAACGATGCCTTAGGCCTGTTGAAGTGACCCACAACTCATAGTTGTTCACTTACGAGAAGTTACACTGTGTCTTCCAGTGTCCCTGTCATGGAGTCAGTGAGACTGTATGCTGGAAAATAATACTTGCTCTAGACCCAAGTTTAGGAAAAGAAATAGCTCAACCAGAACACTTCTTTCGGTTAGCAGATGCTTTGTAATGTAATTTTTCCTGCTGGGCTGGAAGTGAGATATAAGAGCAACGCTGCGCCTCTGAAAGATGGATAGGATGGGAAAGAGATTAGAAATAAAAATTAAAATGGATCAAGGCAGTTTCAGTTTCCTATGTGCAGTAGAGGGCAAAAGAGGCAAAGTAAGCAAATGGTGAAAAGAGACATCCTTCCATGGCTAAGATCTAAATCTGACTTCACCACCATCCTTGCACAATCACTGTCAGGCCTGAGTCATTATTCTTTGGCATGTCTGCTTTGACCCTGTATTTAGCATGCAAAAATACTTTAACAGTGTAGCAATTTCCCCCCACCCTCCCACTGAAACAGCAGTAGCTTTGTATCTTGAACTGTGGGTATTTTGTTGGGTTTTAGTTATTTGTTTATTTTTAATCTGGAGCTTTCAGCCACCCAGAGGAGGGGGGAGCATCAGTTACCTCAAGGGATTTGCACCTTCGTGCTTGGTGTTAGGGGTAGTGTTGCTTCTGTTTTATGGCAGGAAATATGTGCCACACCAAAGCCTCGTTGGTGCTGAAGGAATCTTTTACCTCCTTTATGCCCCTTTGCATATTTAGGACCTCTTTCTGAGCTGTTAGCAGCAGCTGCATTGTGCCTGTTAAGACTCAGCAGATGTGGTTATGTGTCACAGCTGAATATAATGAAAATCTTTCAGTCTGACTTATGTCTAACCAGAGCTGACTGCAGATTCCTGGAGACTAGTGCTCATTCTCTTGGCAGCAATAATAGCTGTTCCTCCAGAAGTTCATGCAACATCTCTATTGCACGTCCACCAGTGATACTGTCTTGTACACAGAGGAATACAGTTTGGCTTGTTTCTGATGACATGACATTACCAGGTGTGACTTTTCCATATAATTTTTAAGTATTGACAATAGGGAAATGACCTTTTTAAAGGCGAAACACTGAAAAGCTGAAATCCAAACTTCTTGATCTGGCTGTCTGGGATGGCTTTTCAATTTCCAAATGCCATGAGTTCTAGTGGTGCACCAAGAAGCCTTGTAAAAGAAGCACTGCCTCTTTATCCCTTGCAGCTTAATTTCTTCTCCCATCTTGCAGGGGCAGGCCATGAACTAAATTCTCCATATAATTTATCAAAGGAGCTGGAGGTGGCTCTGCATTTGCTGCTTGGGGTCTGTTGGTTTTGCTCTGGCCCTCAGTTTCCCTGTTCCTAAAATTAATGTGAACAATACCTGTTCTACAGGGCAAATCATAAATGTGAGTTAGCTGGATCGTTAGGATATCCAGGGCTGAGGATTCGTTATGATGCCAAGCAGACTGCGGGGGGGGGGGGCGGGAAATCAGCTGTGTGCACATATATACACACGGGGTGGTTTGTGTGTGGGTGTAGTATAGCTATGTGTGAAATTTCTATGGCCTTTCCTTGTAAAGTCTGCTCCTGTGGGAAATATAAGTCTGGAGGAAAGCTGATCTGTTGCTGCAGCTTTCAGACAGAGCAGCTCTCCTGTGGAACTGGCTGTGGTGTGACCAGGCAGTGGCCTTGTTCAGCGCCTGATTAGAGGCTTCTCTGACTAATGGCTATTTCGGGACCACTTTGATACATGTTCCCATGTGTGGGCTGTCAACGAATGGAGAGTAGGTCTAAAAATCACTTACTTGTTTTCAAACAAGACACCCTGTGGTTCTCTTCCGTGGTGGTTGAGTTGACGTAAGGGAAAGCGTTGTGCTTCCCACCTCTATCCATTCAGGTTCATATAAGAGCACCACTCTGATGGCTCTGAATGGTAGGAGCTTTTTAGCTCAGATAGATGAATTTCTTATGTGGCAAATGAGCTGGACGTAACCATGCTTCTGCAGGGCTATAGGGCTCACCCATGTCTCTTGAAGGCTTGACAAGCAGCACAACGGGGCCCCATATTACTCCCTCATGACAGATTCTCTTTCACAAATAGCCTCCCAAAAAGTTCATGTGAAGGCTTCCCCCCTCCTTCCCTTTCCCAGCGTCACTTGTGTTCAGGCATCTGCGCAAAAACTATTCCTGGAAGTTGTCCTTGTAGACCTGGGAGCAAGAGGCCTGCTGCACAGCTGCAGCGCAGCCCCTTGCATGAGGTGTGCTAGGCTTTGGCTTCTCTTCCCCTGCATTTGAAATATTCACTGGAGAGACACGGAGTGGAAGGATGGTGGCAGCCCTTACACCTGGCACTGTCTTGTGTTTCAGCCTGGCAGAGCAGCTGGGTTCTGGTACCGTTCATGAGCTGTCACGCTTATGTGTGGAAGTTCTGGGTTGGTTTACAGTGTTTCACATGAGATGCATGAGAGGCGAGCTGCTGCTGGCATGGGCTGGACCCATCTCTGCCTCTACCCCACAGTGCTCAGCACAGCCTCAGCCTGCAAGGCAGCTAGTGTGAGCTTAATCTTTGCTCTTGCAGTATAGGTTTGGCCATGGGCAGTTACATTCAGTAGCTCAGAGAGAGACTTTCTTTCTTTTCCTTACCCCCAGCAGTTTCCATTGCAACCCTATATAGCAAAACAAGTTTAATAGTTTGCCTGGTACCCCAGGATGGGAACTTCTCACCAGTTGTTCACACTTTGTGTCTTAATAACTGGCATTATGCTGGCTGGAGGCTTATCTGTTTCTGCCCCTTTCAGGTGTAAAACATCCCTCCTGATAATAAAAATCCTTCTACAAAGGACTACAAAACCAGGTTGTGTAAAGAAGGAGTTGCAGTCTAATATTAGGATGAAAGAATTTCTTTTGAAAATGGGTTTTAGGAAATCTGTCTACTACCAAGAAACAGCTCTACAGAAGAATTGCATACTTAGCTAGGGCTCCGTAAAAGGTATTTTAAAAAACAACCCCCCAACAAAACAAGAAAGCACAAAAAGATACCAAACCACTCCTGTATTTTTCTTTCATAGAGCTATAAGTAATAGCTGGTTCATTAGGTCTTTAGAGAGAGCTCTTCCAGCCTCTCAAGCATGGCACTTCTATTTTTAAATATGCATCTTCATGTACATACTGACCTTCATATTACACCTGGTTGTCTTATAGGCTCACAGGGTTGAATTACACTGTGATTGCAAGCATAGCAATATCTGCTCAAACAAGATGACACTTGTGTGTATAAGTAACTTATTGTGGTCATTTCTACATCAAGACACAGTATAATTGTTCCTGTGTGAAAGTTTTAAGTCAGTTTGTTAGTGCGGGAACGAGAAATTAATCTAGGGTTCAGAATCAGCACTGATCTTCCTTTTTTGTCGTATTTTTACTTTCTTTTTGTGGAGTTTTATTACTTTGATACAAACACACACACACAATTTCTTCTTTATGTTCTTGCAGTTTAAAAGTTTCTGTGCTATTAGATCTTTACACTCAACCATACTTCTGTAACTTCCTTCTGCACACTCTTAAACTCTTCGATAACTAGGAAGTGGATTAATTATGCAGATTTCAATTCAACTTTCATTTCTACTTTTTACCTTTGAGTTTAGGAAGCATCACTTAAATGTGTACTCAAGGGTGTTGAAAGCTGACCTACTATACAGTATTTGACTGAATCTAACTACATTGTGAGGGGTGGTTATGCAGAGTTGTGGCTGTACTTGACAGCTTGCTAGAGTCTGCTCAAAGAAAGCAGGTGCTGCATGCACAGAGAGAAAGCAGTTGCCATTTTCTGTTGTGTTCTGATATTTTTTGCCAGTTACATTCTGTGATTTCTACCATGGATCAATTCTAGGCACATATCACTGCTTTCCTCTAAGATTTTCTTACTTCCTGCATTGGGCACAAGCAAACACATATTACAGCTTGATTGAACTGCTGCTTGTAAGTTCAGCCTGCCTGATGGTCTCCTCTGTGTGTGCTCTTTGATTACTCTAGCGTCTCTTCTCTGGTGGTTTCTGACTGCACTGTTAGGAAAGTCTCATCTGCCCAGGTTTCCACATTCACCTTAAGCCAGCAAAAAGCTCTACATTTGTTTGCTCTGTGTTTTAGGAACTCCTAGGTTTTTTGCAGCAGATGTGGCCATTATTCCTTTCCTCTTGTACTCTTTTTGGATCAGTTCCCAATGCGCTTCCAGACTAGAAGTTTGGTTTTCTTTTACAAAAATGGCCAGCTCTTTCCCATCCCTTGTTTCCTTTGTTGAGGGCAATAGGAAAAGAACAAATGTGAACTCATCCAGAGCTTTCGAGGCAAGGAAAACAAATTGGACCATAGCATTGGAAGCAGATGGATTTCTCCGCAAAGCTATGGTAGCACTGCCACTTCAACAGCTGGTCAGATTTAGCCTCTGCTCAGAGAGCACAGCTGCAGTGACAGCACAAGGGATAACAACACGAGCTCAGTTGAGGCAAGAGGTGCCTGAGTGTTGGGGAGAGCTGATAGGAAACATCTGCTTTTGAAGCTAGTAACTCTGAGGCAGCTGTCAGAGGTGTCTTGTGAGCTCTCTGTCTCTGGAGTTGTCTTCAGCTGTCAAAATTCATTATACTGCCCCCTTCCCCCTTGCCAATGGAACACAAACTGGGAAAGAGGAGAAGGAATGACAGCAGGCTGTGAGGAAGGTGTGAGGTGTAGTTGTCGTTTTCCTGCATTCTTGTTTTTACAGCTAATTTGGGGGATAGTGAGGATATAGTAAGATCCCTCAGGGTTAGAGAAACCTTTTTATAAGAGATCTTTGTCTCTCAAACTTTTTTTTCTGTACTTCTTGCATACTCCAGAGGTTGTTTACAGAGGTATCCTCAATGTTTGCTCCTTCCGTTGCTTTGACATGCTCTGTGGTAGTGTTGGTCAACTTCTGAAGCCTTGCTTTTCTCTTCCTTTCATTTCTGCTTGTATATTGTCACTGTCTGGATTTGGGAGTATTTCCCAGCCTCCTTTGAACTACTGTCAGTGACATATGGCAAGGTAGAGAGGAGGTGAGCCTGAGAATGGTTATCCTAGTGCAGGAGAGGAATCATATGGGGAGGGCATGTACATGCCTGAAACAACTTTGCTGTATAAAATCTCCACAACCCTTACTAATCTGGGTTCTTGTACTGTATTCGGCTGTGTCATCTGAAGGTGGCAAAACTCAGCCCAGCTTCTGGTTTTAATTCTTTGTTTACTAGTGAGTGGGATCTGCTGCTGGCAGGCCACCTCCACAGTGAAGCTAAAGAAAAAGATTATTAACTCTGTATTTGCAAGCCTGGCTACACAGGACAGTTTAGATGGGATGTTTGGGCAGGTCACCGGTCCCTTGTACCCACTTTGCACTGGGATTTTGGATTGCAGTCTGGCAGGAAACAGTGATGAGCTAAACTGCTCCCAAACCAGTACAAAATAAACCAATTGTATCTTCCATATCCTACAGACTTCCTTCAGTTACATTTGTTGCATAGACCCCCTGGCCCTTTGCTTATAAACTGAGTGTTGCCCTTAGGACTGTCTCAAGTTGCTTGTATGAAATCAAAACACTAAAGGTGGCTCTGCTGGGAATTGCAAATCACAGCTTTATTGTTGGTCAAACAGGCCTGCAGATCACTCACTATAGGCTTACCAAGTCAGAGGGCTGTGTGGGTCTCCCTGTTAACATTTATGTTTCATGTGGTCTTAGGGCTCATATGTAGCCCCTCTGCTATTAATTTATTAATGCTTGACTCCTTCTTACACTGTCTTTATATGAGAGAATAACTGATGGTCTTCTTCTTATACTCACAGTCTGAAGGCACAAGGCTGCAGAAGGACCTCCGAACTTACTTGGCTTCTGTGAAAGGTAAGGTCTGTGTAGCAGAGGATTGTTTCTGCTCAAGTGCTTATCTATGCAGTGATGTTTCTGCAGCTGTCTCCTTCCTGGTGTTTCGTCAGGTGTAAGTTGTAGGAAAGGTCAGCCTTGTCAGGGTGGGTGATCTTTCAGAATCCTTCAGGGCCTCCTGGAATGGAATGGGTGGAATGGGTGCTTTGATGCCGAACATGTGGTGCTGTCTTACCAGATAGCAGAAGAGATATCACAGTCTAGGGGAGGATGAACACAAAGGATTTGATGTGACTGCATCCTTGGTTCCTTTCTCTTTCTGGTTACCTTCCATCTCTGTGTTGTCAAGGGTCAGACACTCTGTAAGGAAGAGCTTAGCTTTTGTTATAATGCTCTTGTGTCCCAGTTCCTCAGGGTGATGGTTAAACACACTATGGAACACACTATTTCCTTCTTTCTGAAGCAGTTCCTTCTTCTTCCCTAGCTATGCATGAGGCCTCCAAGAAGCTGACAGAGTGTCTGCAGGAAGTTTATGAACCAGATTGGCCTGGGAGAGATGACACGAATAAAATAGCAGAGGTAAGACTGTGTTCAGGATGTGGAATTACCAGGCTTGGTCTGTCAGTGAAGATGAGTTTTGGAAGATGTGTCTGTGCACCACATTTTTTCAGGCATTTGACTTTGAAAAGAACTGGAAAGATAAGCTCAGCGTTGGGAAGAAGGGAAAGCTGAAGGGATGTGGCCTATATTTTTGTCTGTGTAAGACACTGTTCCCAGATGCTTGAATGCTACAGAGAGCTGTATGCTTACACCCATTAGCAATTTGTTCCCCCTAGAGTGGCTGAACAGGGATACATGATGCCAAGAGAGTCAGTAGGGTCAACTGGATGTATTGTTTATGCTCTGTGCAGGAGAAAGGGAAAGCTAAATCTATGGCCAAAGCATGGTCAGAACAACCATTGTGTAGCTGCAACAATCTCCTTCTCACAGCAGTACCACCAGCTGCCATATTTTAGTTGCCACCTTGTTTGGCTGAGCCCCATGTCATCCCACCCTGCTCTTCTCATCCCCTGGTGAAGTGATGTGTGTTCAACTTGCCCAGGTATTTTCTGTGGCGCTTAGGGGACAGGCTGTCATGTGACAGCTTGGATCCCCTTTGGCGTGTGTGTGTGGTGGGTCCATCTGGAGGCAGTCACCCTCTGCTCTCTTGCTCAGCTGTTCTGCTGAGCAGCAGCTGTGGCAGTTCAACTCTGTGGATCCATCTGCCATGAGACTGCAGGACTGGGTTCATCTGCAGCTGTCTGTGGCATTGGAGCAGTGGGGAAGGAGTAGAGAGGAGAGCAGGAGAAAGATTCTGCCCTTCCCCTGCTTTACCCTGCAGAAAATATCACCTGAAATAACATCTGCATCTTGACCAGGAAATACTGACTTCAAAGCAGATAAGTCAAACAAAACCTGAATGTTTCCAGGTCAATTCTTGCATTAACATGGAAACTTTCCATTAGGAAGTGCTGTTACAATAAATAATGGAGTTGTAATTCAGCTGGCTTGGCTTCACATTCTCTGTTGGCCTTGTTTCTTCCGGAGCCACTGTGTTGCCTCATGAGAGACTGTCCCTTCAGAGAATTTGAGTCAGAGACGTCAAAGGGAGCATAAGTCCTGAGAATGAACTGTAGCTGCTCTGAGGGTCTGCATCCCTCACACCCCCTCCATCCCACACGCACACTGGTTGTTTTTCTTTCTTTCAGGTAAGGACAGGCAGGAGAAAAGTGTTATTATGACAAAAAAACCCAAAAAAACTGTCACACTAGAAAACCAAACCAAAACAAAAACCCAACAAACAACCTACCCTATCAAAAAATCTCAACCAAACAACAACAACAACAAAATCCCTTATAAGATGGGGATTTTTCCTAAATGGTTTAGCCACAAACCTTTGTTCAAGTGAAAAAACAGAAGAGGGGGGAAATTTCCAGCTAATACAAGGTGTTGATGAGAAGTTACTGTGCCTGAGATAAAATGAAGGATAAAGCTGCACAGTTTAGGGTGCAAGCCTTGGATGTGACCTCCATTGGGCTGTGGAGGAAGTGGTGTGAGGGTTGAAGACTGCTAGATTAGCTCTCTGTTATTGTTCATTATCCTCCAGAAAGCTCTGTTGTATTGAAAAGCAGAAAATGATGCCTTCCATTGTATGGGCTTGAGCTAGCACTCGGGTGAAAAGACAGGCCTTCAGAAGGAAGGTTCATGGAGGATGCTGTGTCCTTAGGAGAGGTCACCTGAATTAGCATCATCGGGCTTTCGTCGCTATTTCTACATTTCTGGCATGACCTCTGTTTTCAACTAACTTCTCTGGTCCTTAGTTTTTTCAAATAGCTATTTCTTAAGAGCTCTGGGGAACTGAAATTGCTGACTGTAGCACTCAAGAATTAAAATAGAAACGTTGTTTTCTTAGCAACTATCTTATTACTTTTGTTTTTCAGAACAATGATCTCCTCTGGACAGATTTCCATCAGAAGCTGGTGGATCAGGCGCTTCTGACCATGGATACATACCTTGGTCAATTTCCAGATATTAAAGTAAGTTTATCTTTAAATGTTTTGATCTAGAGAGTCACAGCAGGTGAAACCTCATTAGAATTTCTTGTGTCCCCATCTTCTTTAGGTGGATGTTTGTGCTGTGCTGCTGCAAGCTCTCCTTTTAGAACAGCCAAGATCTCCATGGCACTGGGTCATGTGAATGAACATGTTCTCATTTTGGGCATAAAATGAGTGTGAAGAATGCAGGGGAAGGATGCTGAAAAGAAAACAAAAGTGCAGAACAGGAGTATTCGTAAAATTCCGTATTGTATCAGAGTGCAGGAGGGCAGTGTCAGCGATAACTCAAAAGCTCAGTCTCTCTTTTTGATCCTTTGTCTTTTTTAGTTTCCTTGTAAGCACAAAGCATGGAGTAAGCAATTAGTGGCAAGTGTGCTTTTTAAGTAGAGGCTGGTGTGGAAGGCAGATTTATGTGTGTTCCCTGAAGTCTTGCTGTGCATATATCTAGCTTTTTACAGGGAGGGGGGAATGCTGGATAGGTATCTTTTTGACCTGGGTTTGAGTGATGTCCTATGAGCTTCCCTTCACCCACAGTTATCTTCTCTCCATTCATTCTGAGGAGGTTATGCAGGAAATGTCTTCACCATATGGAAACACTAGTAACAATATCACCATATGGTAAGTATCAGCTTGGCTACATCCCAGTGAAAACAACCCTTTCCCCACCACATGTCTCTTAAAACATTTGTCAATATTTGTTGCTTCAGGAGGACTGTGCTGTATCAAAGCGGGGCAGGTCACAGGCTTGTAAAATGAGCCCTGAACAGCAGTGTTCCTGCCTTCTGGGACTCCTTGTTCATGCTTCATTTTTTCAGCCTCTTCTGTCCCTGGAAGTCTGAAGTGGGAAAGGGCAAAGAGACTTGCTGTTGCTTTTCACCCACTTAAGGCCGTAGGGCTGATCACTCCCTCTAGTGTGATGCCATGTTCCTCAACTAGCAATGCAGAGGCTCATGCACTTTTTAGGCTTGCTGTAAACTCAGGCTTCTGCACTGCTTCAGTCCATATCACATTTTACCAGCCTTGTCAGCTGTGCACGGGATCACCTCAGAGTGTCACTTTTTTCCATGCTGAATATCTTTAGGATTTCTGCTTGGGTCCCACTGAGGCTTTATGATGAGATTTTAAAAGGAGTGCAAGGCTGGGACAACCCAAATTCCACCAGAACTTGAGGTGTTAGGTACTGAGCTCCTATGGATCTTTTCTGACTTCTGAATGGGCCACTAAGGTATTATTACTAATGTTCTTAGTCTTCAGATGATGCTCTAGAAAATGGGAAGTTAAAGCAATTTTATGCACAATTTAAGTAATGTTTTAAAGAGAACACTACTTGCCTCTGCTTCACTTCCTAAAATAATTGAGAATTTGACTTTCTCTCGGTTCTTACAATAAGATATAGGTGTATTTCACAAGAGTTGCCTATTTGTTTAAAAAGGACTTTCAGTGGTAGGACTTAAAAAAGGTCAGTATGTTTTTATTGCTAATTCAGCTAGATCCATCATCCTCCTTACCCCAGAGCAGTCAGAAGTACTCAAATCAAGAAGTGGCTTAGATTTTCTTCAATTGGTAGAAACTCTTTTTAAGTGCTGTTGTTGAAGGTTGCCGCAGTCATAGAAAAGTGCAGTTTGGCTTCATGCAAGGAATTAGAGTTCCTGAGGTTGGAAACCCCATTCTTACGTGATTTACAGAATATTTGAAGAGTTTTTCTGTTGTTGTGATAATAGTTTGTTTGCTTGTTTGTTTTTCTCCACAGAAGCAGTTTTTCTGCTTTTCCTGTAATTCTGTGATACTGAAAGAGGATTTATGGAGAAAAGATGATTCTGATTTAGTTCTGTGAATGCCTGTTTTTTGTTAATGGCTGAGTAATTCAAATCTGTGATGAGTTAGATCATGTGTGTATTTTTTGTTAAATTCAAACATATTCTGAATTCTTCTTCACTTGAGTGTCTGGAAAAATTCCTTTGAATTTTTTTGTAATTGCAATGGGATCCACATAAGGAATGTGAAAACATAGCATTCCTTTAATAAGGAATTTCTATAAGTTAAAGGAAATAATTTTTAAATGTTGGGTGAGGAGGGGTCAACAAAGAATATCTTTATTGAAAAATGGGAATGCAATGAGTATTTTATCTTTTCTTTGCAAGTCTCAGTATCTGTAATTTCTTAGAGCAGGACTCTTGCATCATCTGTAATATTTTTGAGTAAGGTTTTGGTTGAGGTTGCAGAGTATACAGTAAGAATACAGGTCTCCGTAGTAAGCCCAGAGAAGATAAACCATAACCCAAGTTCTCAATAGCTGTGGATTGGCTATTTTCTTTCTTGCAATGAAACTGGTACCCTGTTTCTACTAGGTTTAAATATAAGGGAGGGCAGAGAAGTGCTTTCTGGTGGGTGGGTGAGTGGTTGGTTGGTTTGTTTGTTTAAAGGAAGCTCCAGTTAAGATGAATTTGTTGCAAAGCAGCAAACTCTGTTGTTCAGCTTTTACCATCAGATGATAGTAGGTGGCTGCAGCTATCCTTGAGTCATACATGGAAACTACCTTGCAGCTTTCCTGGACTGGGCTGTCCCATTCCTGCCATCACAGGCAGTGTGATCAGTTACTCCAGGAGGACTTGCATTCAGCATTTCCACATACTCTAGTAGGAATACGAGGGTGAGGCGTGGAAGATTAGGAGCTGCAAAAAAGGGCAGGAGTGACCTTGTTTGAGAGATGGCTGACATTCAGTCAAACTCCCTGGTGGGATGGCAGGGAAACCTGAAACTGGCTGTTTGCTGTGTCAGAGGTGGGCAAAACTCCAGCTGTCTCTACCAGTCTGATCTAAGGGAAAAGTTCCATTTCTTAAATCCCAGATCTGACCATGTGTTTTATCTAATGTGAGTGTAAGATGCATTAACTACCATCTCAGAGACTGTCCCTCTCTGACATCCTGTCTCAGTGCCAGGCTGGCAGCATGATGTCTGAGAGGTGTCTTCTAGGGACCTTGATTGCGGAGTGCCTCAGCTTCTTTGTGGTTCTTCTCTTAGAGTGAGCTGAACGCTTTGAAGTCAGTTTGGGTGTGCGTGTGGCTGAGATCCTGCAGATCTGCTGTGACTCACACAGAGCTGAGCAGTGCTTGCTGTAAGTGCAGAGGAGAATGTGTGGGAGATGTGCGAACTGGTCCCAGCTGATCTGGCAGAGATCAGCCCTGAGTGTGGTTTTGCAGCTTATCTGCAGGAGCCTCGGGAGAGAAACCGCATCTCCCTGCCAAGTGCAGTGGAGGGAGAGAGGATTTTGCTTTTACAAGTAAATCCCAATGCTGATTCTTCATCTTGCACTTTCAATTTCCCTGGGTGCTGTGGTTAATTAAAACCCCTCCTGGCTCCTTGCCATATCGTGTCACTCCAGTTCTCCAGCCTGTCTTCTAGACTGCTGATCGCTGATGCTGGACAAGGCTCTTCGAGCTGGGGTGTGCTAGGGTCAGGCTGGGAAGACCTGTGCTCCAACTCAGATAGTCAGGGGTGTTTGTAGGAAGTGTGGGAGGCAAGGGTCTAAGGGGAATGGGTAGATCTTAAAACAGGGCAGCGCAGTGGGCCTGAGTCTTGCCAAGATGAAACTGCTGGGGAAGAGAGCCAGAGGCAACTCAGACGAAGGCTAATGAAGGATCTGGCCACAGGCCTGTCTATTTTGGATTCTCACCCATGGACTTTTCAGAACTCCATTCCTGAACACGAGCCTGGTGCACAGTCGGCTCCCACCTTGTGTTTGTTAAGGTTTCATTGTGTCTTGCCTATTAGTGACACAGTGCTACAGATTTCCTCTTGCACTTTTCTTGCTTAATAGCTAAGTTACAATGGACCACTGCCCATGACTGCGGTCACTTATGTCTGCACCTCCTGTTGCAGGATCCAAAATGCTGTCCTGGGTATATCCTAAGCACATGGATGAGTCCCTTTGCTATGCTGACAGAAGAAATGCCTTCTTTTGTTGAACTTAATCTTTTGAGCGCCCATGCGAACCAGGGCTGTGAGTTGGTTAATTAGAGTCTGTCTGCAGTCCTCAGGAGGCCCTGAAAATGATGAAGCAGGTGCCCGCAGGATGCAGACACATGGGGAGGCTTAGGAAGCAGTGGAGCTACAGTCCTGAAAACATTACTTCCATCCAGAAGTGGGGCCTGCTGTTGGTTGAATCCTATTGCTTTCAGTGGCTGAGTCTGCTCTCTTCCTGAGGAGCTCCCTCTAGAATGGTGGCTGCCACAGTGGCCCCCAGGGCCACCTCTCTGTGCAGCCTGTGTGGAATATCCAGCAAGTATCCTTGCATGGGCAAGAGCATGGGGTGCTCTGGAAGTTGAATGAAGGGAAAGGGTGTTTTCCCAAGAAGCTTTTTGTTTTTGGCTGCTGGGGAAGATTGTCACAATTCTTTTCTCTATCCTTTTTAGTCTCGTATAGCGAAGCGAGGGCGGAAGCTTGTGGATTATGACAGTGCCAGACACCACTTTGAAGCCCTGCAAACTGCAAAGAAGAAGGATGAAACCAAAATTGCAAAGGTAAACCAAGCAGAAGGATGTGCAGCCATCCTTGCACCTTGGGAGGTCTGAATTTGCCTACTGAGCAGGTCTTAAGTGCACCTGTACCTCTTGACTGTTTTCATAGAATCATTTAGGTTCGAAAGGACTTCTAAGATCACTGAAGTGTCATGAATTGGTGACATTTTGTTAGGTATTTCCTTCTCATCTGTTTAGTTCTACTAGAAGTCAGGATGGTCTCTGTTGTACTGTTTCAGACCCACCATTATCAGTCTGCATCCCTCGGTGGCCAAGGCCTAGGCATGCTTGGTCAGATGTTGCAGGACCAGTAACCTCTGTCAGAAGTGCCTGTGTGCCTCTGGGGGAAGCAAAACCTTGCAATGTCCCTGAGAAATTTTCCAGTTTGTCTGCTTCTTGGGAATCTGTCTCCTCATCTAAGAGCAGTGGTGAGAGTAAGTGTTTGAGTGTTGCTTGAGGTTGGTTGTGTTTGTGAAGTCCTCTGATATACCAGGACAGTGCGAGTTACAAGTTCATAGGCAGAAAGGCACCCCATGCACACTTGATGGCTGTGCTCTTTTGTCAAATGGTCACAATTGCTGGATAATAAATATGTCTAAAAGCAGAAAAACGAGATTTGTCAGGGTGTGATTTCTTTCATGACTGAACAGCTTGATCCAAGGTTAACCACAGAGCATGCCCAACATGCAAGTGAAATATTTTATTTTTAATTAAAATAAATTCATTAAAAATAAAATCTATATTTTTATTTTAAATGTTGCCAAATAAAGGTGATAGTGTTAACTTTGTCCTAGAGGAGATGCATGGTTCAAATACCTGACCAGAAAATCAGCTGTGGATTATTCATATATCCTGCATGGGTTTGAGCCCACTGTGCTCTGTTCCACAGGACAGGTCTTGATATAACAGAACAGTCCAGGGCTGAAGAGACATCTTTCATTCTCTTGGATGAGGGCCATGGCATATCAATACTGTTCAGGCTAGAACCAGTGCAAGAAAGAGCGAGCCTGGACCTGTATCTCCTGAAAAGGCTGATAAAAAATGCCAACTTTTTGCTTAGAGTTATTTCTGGTAGGAGGAAATATGTGCTATGTAAGAGACACTAGTGCTTCTCCAGCATAAGAATTAAAGGTGGATCTCTCCCCTGAGCAAAAGATATACATCTAATGGCCACAGTACTTTTATTTTTAAGCTGCAAGTTATCAGTCATCCACTCACTCAGTGCATGCTCTGTGATAAACCTTAACAAAGGGGAAAGAGATTGGTGGCTTAGGTGTCATTGCATCATTTACGTGACAAAGCAAGTCTTGGTTCTGTATGCAAGGCATGAGGCCCAGCTGGTTGTGCCTTCTGTTCAAAGCACTTCACTGTGTTTGGGGATAAGAGCAGAATTCCCCAAGGGTGTGGTATTGTTATTGGTCTGTGCCTGTGGGATCTTTGCTGCAGTGGAAATGTTTTTTGTAGGAATTAAGCTACTCAGGTTGGTACCTGGTGATCTGCAATGCAAGAGGCTGGACAACTTTGTAATTGCTGCATTCGCTCACGTTGCCTCAGATGCTTACATAAGATGTTAGTAACAAGGGATTGTTTGTTGCTCTTTTGTTAAAGTATGAAGAACTGCAGTTTGAAATGTTGAGATTTAAGAGTTGGTCCTCTGTTCCTGATTCAGCCTCAGTACTTGATTGGACTCTTCTCGTTAGCCAAAACGTGTGCTGGATCAGATCTTTCCACCTCTGAGCTTTAAGCCGTAAGCTCATGTATGGAATACTGTGTGACACATTGCAGTGTTCTGATCCTGTAAAGATGGTAGCAGTGGGTGTCTGAAAGTTATGTATGTATGCTCTTCCCAGGTTTCACAACCCAGCCTGAGATCTCACACTTGTGGGGAAGCTTATCTCTCTGTTCTGTGACTATGATTTTGCTTTTGTGACCTTTGAAGTAGAGTTGTTCCAGTGTAAGGGACTTTGGTATATGATGGCAGGTTTGTGTGAAAAAGAAATCATGTTTATGACACAGCATACAAGCAAGAACTGACCTGATTGATGTTTCATAGTATAGTAACAGAAACAGTAATGCCAATACCTTTTGGAGCTATATGGTCTCTTTTTTTCTTCTCTAATATATGGATGTTCTTTTCCCACCCAGGACTCCTGCCACTTATTGCTAAACTCACAACCTGCCATTAAAATAAAGCACTGTGGACTTTCAGCTGTTGCATGCAAATAATTGCAATGGTTAATTAATCCTGACCTCTCTTCAAGGAACTCCCACTTCACAGCCATGACTTGGAGTAGGGTTGTCTGTGTGCTAGGACACTAACAACTGTATCTGTTGCTCTTTGCAGCTGTCTGGCTGGTCTTCCATATCCCAGCCCACACTGGAGCATTAATTACTGCTAAACTTGGCATGCTTCAAAGGATTCATAACCAATCGGTCTGGGATGTTTGTTTTTGTTCTTGCCTTGGTGATACTGGTTTGGCTCAGCCTCTAAATACACTCTCTGTTGTGATTTTAATTTTTTTTAGCCTAAAAGATACATTTGTCTCTCTCTTGTTCTCTGTTTGTTTTTTCTCTTTTCACTCAAACATGCTCCCTTCCCCAGCCTGTTTCGCTGCTTGAGAAAGCTGCGCCTCAGTGGTGTCAAGGGAAGCTACAAGCTCACCTCGTTGCGCAAACTAATCTGCTCCGAAATCAGGTGACTGCTGATCTACCTGGCTGTAACCCTGCATGCGCTATTTTGGGCTCTAGACTATACCATGCAACTAATCTCTAGGCAACGTTCACTCTAGTCCTCTCTGAGTGTGTCCTTGATACTCCTGAGCCACAGTGGTCATGTGGAAGTTGCTGACCAAATGAGTAAATTTGTGCCTGCTCTATTGATTTCTAATCAGGTGTGTTAATCCTGGACTGTTGTTTTTGCCTGCTAAAACAAAATGTGGATGAAGAAAGGCTATGGCATAATGCTAAGGCAGAGGGTGATGTAGTGTAGTTCCTCCAAAGATTGGCTTTTGCATTTATGCTGTTGAGTAAAGCCAGAAAAAAAACAAAAACAACCCAATCCATTTCTTCAAAGCCATTTCTATGGCTGCTGCATATTTTTCTGAGTGTATTGCAACTTTATCCTGTGGTAAAATCAAAGTTTCCAAAATGGGCGCAATCCTGGCTTTCATAGTCTAAAAGAGCCATTTCCATACATACAGAATAATTTCAATCTGCATAGGAGAAGTGGCAGAACTTGGCTGAATGTTTAGATTCTAGCATCTTGAGGGACATGAGGGCAGCTCAGAGAGACTACAGGGACTAAGAATTTAAGTCCTGCTAGCACAGGGGAAGCTTCCTGATAAAATCTCCCTTGGTATTTACCTTGGAGCTCTTTAAGGGATAAGAAGGAGCTGACATAAGACAGTCAGAAAGAATGCTTTCAATGGGCAAGGGAGAGTAAATCATTACCCAGACTGGGAGAGTGTCAGCTACCTGCTCACAAGTTCCTGGTGTGCTCATCTGTTCTTATTCAAATGCTCCTGAATTTTCACATTCCTAGTCAGTGAATGAATTGTGGTTTAGAAACACTAAATCACTCTCGCATTATAAACCACCTGGACTTTTCACAGTCAGTTTATGATCAGGGAAAAGACTAGATTACCACATCAATAAAGCCTGGGGAACGAACAGCTGTTAGCAGTCCTGTTTACGATGCATAGCAAAGGGAGGAAGTATGTATTCAGTCTTGATTGAAGGGAGAAGGACATTTGGCAGGCTGCTGCGGGGTTTTCCTGTGCCTCAGCTGAGGTGCTGGGAACAACCTGAGTGACTGTGGTTCTTGACTGCTCTGTTTGCCTGGTGATATTTCTGGGGGACTAGAAAGCACGCATGGGAAGTTTCTCAAGTCACAAGTAAATAAATCAACTCATGGGGGCATTTTTCCTCTTCTCAGACTGGTTGGGGTGACTGGGAGTAAAACCAGTGCTCACAGGTTGCCTGGAGAAACAGTACCCACAAGTGCTCCCTCATCCATTATGCTCTGATCTTTGACAGGCTACAGAGAGTCATTTGATAATTTCACTGTACTGGCTGACTTTGCCCTAGAGCAAGGGGGTATATAATCTTTCGACCCACTGTGTTGCAGAGGTGTTAACCTCCTGCTGCATGGCTTTAATATCTTCAGTCACCCCAGATATTTTCAAATCAAGTTTAAGTCCTCCTTTAAGCTTTTCCTCCTTCATTCTTGAACTAAGTAGTACTATTGCCATCCTTAATAATTTGTTTTTGATTGTATGGGTCTTTTTTCTTAAAGTATTTTTTTTAATTATTTTTATTTTGATTGGTAACAAAAAAACCCAAATCTCACTAAAGAAGATTAGTTTGGTTCCTGAACCTGTAGGTTTTCCAGCTTCTCTTCACAAATGTAAGCAGGCAGGGAAAAAAAAAAGACTTCAGGTTTTATATTTGCATGACTTCAAGACTGCAGGTGTTAATGACAACTCTAAATCTCATTAAGCTGATAAGGCTGCATTTATCCAGGAGCTTCAGAATGTTAACCCTAAAAGAACCAGTCAGTCCTTCCTCTTACCAGCAGTTGTGTTGCTGTCTCTTCTTGCCTGAAAATTTTACAACCTCCAAGCAAAAATGGGGTCAGTGAGACCTATTATTTCTACTATAAAGCCAAGTTCCTCCCTCCAGTGTGCAAACCACTGGCATTTTAGGCCTTTAGCAGATACTAACAAAAACAATACAGTGGGAGTTTTCTGTAAAGTCTCCTGGGGCAGTTTGCTATTGCATGCTCTGGATTACAAATTTTAGTGACTGTGCTTTTTGAAACAAAGGGGAAAATGCCTTAGAACATCAAATACTTGCCTTTTTGCTAAGCTTCCCTGACATGCTGAATGCAGACTAAAACCAAACATCTTTGGGGCTGCAGTGATAATAGAACAGTATCTCTGTAGGAAAAAGTCAGCAAGTTGAGTCCTGGGCCATGACAACCTTCTGAAAGGCACATTTGGCAGGGACTGGTGGGGGTTTGGGCCTGGGTTGAGGCACCTGCCTCTTCTCCTTACCACTTCCTCATAGATACTAAACTATTTGCTGAACTGTGAGTACTTACTACAGTTCAGAGCATAGTACATGAAGAGAAATGTTCGCTAGATTGCCTGAAAGCACCAGGCTGGAGCTTGCCAGACACTCATGAGTGTTGGGATGCGCAATGGTAGGAAACACAATGTAGAATAATTGCCCCCTGCTCTATCACAACTGAACTGGTTGTGCTTGGCACTCTGAGCCAAGCAGGGAGAGGAGAGGAGGAATTTTCTGAGATCACATTTCATGGACCTGGGCATTATGTCCTTCTGCCTCAGTTCTCCCTCAGGATGAAGCCTGAAATGGAAAGAGCACATATATGGTAGCAATGGGCTCTGCCCTGAAACTTTTATCTTTACCCCTTTCCCCACCTTACTGCATGAGCTGGCTTTTCCTTTAGCAGGGCTCATGGCCAAGTTGATGTCTGCCTTCCAGCTCCAGCTGGAAGCAGTCAGGTTTATCCAGTATCAGGACCCCTACTTCCAAGCGAAATAAATTTCACTGATGAGAAGATACCTGGGCTGACAAAGGAGTGAAGAATTAATTCAGTGCTGTACCTAGGAATGGAAGCACTAGGTGAAACCTGATTCCTACTACTACTCTAGAGCGAACGTTGCCTGTTGCTGGTTTTGCTGTTGCCTCGGGATGTCACAATATTCACATGTTCCTTTCTAGGTTCTTTGACCTTCTGAACAGGTAAATGAGAGAGGGAAAGACTGTTATTAATATTCACTGTATCTGAAAAACTAACAGTAGTTAATGGTGCCTCATTTCCCTGCTATGTTGGAAATTAGAATAAGATGAAGCCAAAGGATTGACCGTCATGTTTTTTCTCCCTTTAAATGGTTACATTAGAAACATTCATTCGTAGAGGGATTTTAAGACAGAATTGAGTCTTTGTGATCATTGTCTCTGATCCAGCATAAATGGTATCTCAGTTTAAAAGGGGGTTTTGTTTTGTGCAAGCTCTCTTGAAATGCTGGGTTTTTCAGTGAGCGTAGCAGCAAAATACAGGGTTTTTCTGGGTAGAAGCATCATGGCCCTTTCTCCCCCTTCCTGTTCCTCCCAAGGTCAGCTTGAGTACTTCCCAGTTGTGCCTCTTTCTGGGGGAAACATTCTCTTCTGATCTTGAGTACAAAGTCTTAGCCTTGTGTTTGTCAGCAGTGAGCAACCTCTGAAAAGTGGAGCTAGCTGGAGAGTAGGAGCTTCTGCAGCTTGCTCATAAACCATGAGAAATGGGGAGTGTAAGGATCATATGCAACATGGAGGAACAGAACTCTGAATTACAAAATAGTTTTAAGTACTTTCTCCTATCAATCCTATCTTTGCATATGCCTGTCACTGAGGAGGTGTAAGCTGGATTTCTTTAATTAAGCTGGCACAAAGAAGGTAAGACTTTATTTCATAGAAGGGGTGGGAATCCCACTGCAGGCTTGTAGAGAGATGCGGTTCCCCAGTGGCTTGTGAGCTCTTCGCAGTGCCCCATGGCACTCCTGCTATTGTCACACATACAAGTAGGCCCTTGTGCTGACTTTCCTGTAAAGATGTGTTGTCATGTTGTTCATGCAGGTATTTTCCATGCTGCATAGGGTTATGGAAGAATCCTGTCTTGTTGCAAATCACAGAATACAAACATTTTAATTAGCAAGCTTTGAGTTGTAAGTCAGGGCACTGAAAAGAGGAAGAGGTCACCTAGGATGAATATGGGAAGGGGAATGTGCTCGTTGCTGGTTTCTGCTGGATCATCCTTGTTTGTCACTGAAACCCAACAGAATTCTGGCATCATTGTTGGGGTCTCTCACTGTTTAGGTGAAATTAACAGATCCAATTTAAACTGTCAAATGGGGGAAAGAGGTCCTGTATAAGGCATATTTCCTTTGGTGCTGGTGACCAACAGCCAGCCTGGGATGGCTCTTGTGCAGGACCACTGAAACCAAGACCTGCTGCTCAAGCACACCAGCCTGGCCTCCTGCTGGCACAACTCATGCTTTGCATACCCTTCCTTGCTTCTCCAGTCAGCTTTGTGAGAGAGCTGTATCAGCCAAGGATGCAAACCTCCCCTCTCCCTCAGAAGAGATGGGGCTTTGGCATGACCTTACCTGAACAAAAAGCATCCCCTTGAGGGAGGATCGTTCTTCAACATCATTTGGGATGGATTTCAACTCTTTGCAGAGACCTGGCAAGGAGCAGGGGCCACTGTTATCTTCATATATAACCAATCGGGAGTCTGAAATGCCTGACCAGCTCCATTCATTTTTTTAAGCCAGGGAAATTTATAGAGCTTAAAACATGTTAGTGGATGTTTGAATTACTTTCTGAGTGTCCAAACAGGGAAATCTATTGAGGAAAAGCCTGAGGGTTAACACATGCAAGCTGAAGGGGCATTAAATCATCTGTGATGGAACCCTGGCTCCTGAGAGATTAATTTGGGATGGGGATTACCCCATGCCAGAATTTTGCCTGGTCTCCTGAAGAGAGTCACAGTTGTCCCAGCCCTGCAGGCTACTTGTTTGCCTTGGAGCTAACAATCTCCCTTCTCGTTATCAAGGCTGAAGAAGAGTTAGTAAAGGCTCAGAAGGTATTTGAAGAGATGAATGTTGATCTGCAGGAGGAGCTGCCTTCACTATGGAATAGGTGAGTGCTGAAGGTTTTCCTAAGGGCTGGTAGGAAGGAAGCGAATATCCAAGCTCTTGTATTACTGTCCTCCTTAGCTTGGGCTGGGTGTCTGCTCTTGTTTTCTTGATCATCTTGCAGAGTCTGTCCTAGGATTCCCCACAGCCAGATTCACCCTGGGCTTTCTGTGCCTCATGATCCTCATGAAAATCTTAACTTTACCACAAAGTGAAACTGTGTTTCTATGCTTTGTCTGATTCATACCTTTGCCCCACCAACTCTGTCCAACTTTCCTGGGCAGTGGCTCAGCTTCTGCTGTGGACAGCAGGTAGAGCAGACTGGGTCACTAAGATTTTGGAGGTGAAGCTGGCTGGTTGGAAGGTACATCTGCAGCTGAGTTGGGTATATATGTCAGCTGACTGATTTAGGGAAGATGAGATGTCAGGGGGATTTATACTGTAACTGGGTTTGGAGAGAGCCAAGAGGTGATGCTTTGATCACTGTGTCTCACCATACAAGCTCATGAGCACACAGTGAACCAGCAGGTTTAACACAAGAGGGAGGATGACAGGGCAGGTTGTTCTGCATTGGATGCCACTTTCGGGTTTGGGCAGTTGGGTGAACAAAGGTGAGGGAAAGATCCCGGTGTGGCTACGTTCTGTTGCTGCTAAATATGCTCCTGGCTATGTGACACACGACCCAGTCAGGACTTAGTGGTTATAAATGTCCTGTTGTGCTCTATTTAATAAAACATAGCATGGGCAGAGGAAAATGATCTGAGAGAATAGGAAGAGTTGAGAGACTACGGATTTGCCATACCAGTGATTATGGTGATGAAAAGGGAGGAAAAGGAAACAGACCAACATTCAGCTTGGAGGATGAAGTGGAGGGCAGCAGAAGCTGATGGGAAGGGCACATTAGAAAACAGGCAAAATCCTTCTAGGACTGTCTGGGTTTCTTATTTTTAAATGGAGTGGTAACGCCTGGGTTGGCAGTGCTGGTCTGTGGGGAATGGAGAGAGAGGGTGGCAGCAGGACAGGAAAGCAAAGTGCAGATGTCTGCCTTTACTCCACTTTCCTCCAAGCCTCGGTCAGGACTCTGCTCAAAGCAGTGTGCAGGCCTGGCTGAGGAAGGAGCTGGGAGGGATACATGAACCTGGGAGGGATACAGCCACCTGTTCCATGTGCAGAACAGTGATACCTCTGGCCTTAGAGAGCATCTCCCTCGTGCTGTTGCTTCTCCAGCTGTGTGCTGGTACAGCACTGTTGGCAGCTGGCAGGATGGCTAGAAGAAGCAGGGTGGCAGGCAGCTGCTGAGATTTTAAGGTGACACAGATTGTTCATAGACTCCTGCTATGCAGCTGATCGTTCTGCTTTTGTGTTGCTCTCTGTGCATGTCCTGTGCTTTCTTACTCTTCTGCCCTTGAAGCAAACAGTTAATGTTTTTTTCTTCCTCTGGTGCTGAGGGACTTCGGAGTGAATTAGTATCTGTCCTCCTGCCAACTCCCCCAGTTCTCCCCACACTTCATCTGAGTTACAGTCTCTGCCTTTACCTCACCTTACCACTGCCTCTCTCTTCCCACTCCCCCCTTGCTTCTACCCCCCCAGCCAGCACAAATCAAAATTCTTTCCCAGCTGGCCTCTTCCTCACCCTGGACGTGTTTGCCCCATATCTGACCTTTGCTCCATCACCCCCTTCATGCTTCTCTGCTGCGCTTCTATTACAGCATGTACCTGACTTGACAGAGTTGAGTTTGAATGGGAGCCGTGGGTGAGAGGCAGCAGAAGAGGGAGAATTGAAAGTTTTGGGGAGAACATTGTGTCCATTAAGTTCTGTCTCATTTTTCATTTGGCAGCCGTGTTGGTTTCTATGTCAACACATTCCAGAGTATAGCAGGCCTAGAAGAGAACTTCCATAAAGAAATGAGCAAGGTAAGGCAACTAACAGATTCTCCTACAAATACACCCTCTCTTCACTATTATTTAAAACCCCAAAACAACCCCCCAAACCAACCAAAACAACAGAAAAAAAAAAACCACCCCACAATAAAAAAAAAAAATAAAAAAAATACCCCAAACATACCTAGGGAAAAAAAAAAAGGCTGAAGAAAACAGAGTATTTTGCCCTATGTCAGAGGAAAATATTAACCCTTACTTTTTTCTGAGCCACTTGGAAGAAAGGCTGTCTGAGACACTAACGTAAAGGGATGGAGCACAGGGAAGAGATCACAGGGCCATGCAGCAGTGGGGATTTTGTGACACTTTAGAGGGCCAATATGCAGATCCACAGAGGAAAGAGAAGCCACTTTCTGGCCTATCACAGAATCGTAGAATAGTTAGGGTTGGAAAAGACCTTAAGATCATCTAGTTCTAACCCCCCTGCCATGGGCAGGGACACCTCACACTAAACCATGCTACCCAAGGCTCTGTCCAACCTGGCCTTGAACGCCGCCAGGGATGGAGCATTCACAACTTCCCTGGGCAACCCATTCC
>JANHGB010053510.1:0-16065 GCA_026283785.1 Coracopsis vasa
CCTTACAGAAGGAGAATCCGAACTCGTCTCAGGCTTCAATGTAGAATACTCCGCAGGGTCTGGACTTTCCCCACCAAGGTCCCCCATAGGGCAACTTTGCCTTGCTCTGCACAGAGACACTGTGACTCCATCCGGTTTGTGACAGTGGGCTACACACAGTTGCCATAGAGGAAAAGGCTGGAGTACAGAACAGAGGAGGGAAGAAAAACAGGCAACCTCAAAGTGCAGCCCAGCACGAAGCAGGAAAGAGAAAAGCCACCCCCAAGAGGAGTCACCACCTGCTCTGTGCAAGAGCTGCAGCTGAGCTTGGCTCTTGAATCTCCAGAGCACATTTGAATTTGAGGAGGTGGGGATGCCCCTGGAGCTGCTACAAGCAGCATTTGAGAGGTGTCTGTGCAGCTAAGGAGGAGCTGTTGCTATCAGCCCCAGTGAGATTATCTCTTGGTTTCCTGGAGGGGTGACTGCGTGAGTCACTTAGCAGTGGGAGGGTGATTTCTTCATGCGTTTATTGGAGCAGCATGAAATGCATGGGCAGGGTAAAAACAATGCAGATACAAGCGATTATGGGAGCAGGCAGAATCACCAGAAGGGTAGCATCTTTCCTAATTATTTGGGTATATATAACATTCATCACATCAGCAGACAGAACTTCTTTTACCTGTCCCCTCTCCTGTGACAGGGCTGATTAACATAGTGCCTGTGTCCCAGAGTTTGGGGCCCTTTGGTCTACTCCAATGCCATGCTGTCCTGCCATCAGCATTTCTGTTCTGCCTCCACACATGCTTATTGCCTATCACTTAGGAAGCCCCCTCCATACATTCCTCAGGGACTTCACTCCTTACCAGACTTCGCCTGTTTGCAGCCTTCAGCCCAGGGCATGATGAACTGGAGAGGTTTCTTACACCAGGTGCTACTTTGGACAGCAAGGGCACAGTGAACTCTGGGCAAGCAGGCAATGCCATACAGATGAGCTGCCTGCTCAATAGGAGGGCAACATTCATTTCCCCATGCTCTTGATGCCAGCGCCCTCACTCAGCTAGCAGGACCAACAGCAGAGGAACTGGTCCCACCTGACACATGCCCCTTCAAAGGGCAGGATGAGACAGCTACAGGGACTCATGCCTTGCTGGTACAGCCCTTCTCTGCATCCTCCCAGGGCACAGCTTTGCTCACTGCTGGGCTGCACCCAGGCCTAAGATACAGCTCCCACACAGGCAGAGAAAAGAGCCACATCTCCTTTCAGTCACAGCTCTCCCACTTGCTCCTCCACACAGCCACAGTTGAAGGCCTCCTCATCAGATCCTCCTCACTCTGGCTATTAGAGACTAACCATTTGGGAAGAGCAGAAAACCCTTTACAGGACAGCTCAGTAGCTGCAACTGGTAAGCACAAACCTCTATACTTCCCAAGGTATCATGCACCTCTCACCCCACCCAGAACAAAACCATATGCATGGTAATAAAGCTCAAGGCACACAAGAGCTAACAGTGGCTATGCTCCATCACACCAGCCACCCTCATTACTCCTCTGCCTACCCACTGCTCAGGCTAAGCTGCAGCATTTTCACCAGGAGCAACATTCTTGAGAATTACCACTTTACAAATAAACAGTAAAATCAGAAACATGGTGGGAAACTTTACAGGAAAAGGCTTCACAAGAATATTTGAGCAACCTGGTCTAGTGGAAGATACCCCTGCCTGCGGCAGGGGGTTTGGAACTATATGATCGTCAAAGTCCCTTCCAACCCAAACCATTCTGATTCTTGACCTAACAACAGAGTTCCAGCCAGCACAAAGATCTTGTATCTTTGGGGATGATTTTGCTGAGGATTTGAAAACTCCCTTTACCAGCCAGCATGGGGAAGTAAAGCACCAAGTGGTTTTCAAACAAATATTTAAATGAACAGTCTTTTGTTGGCTAGGAAATAAGAAACATCACATTGTCCCAGATTTGGTGACTTAGATGTGTCAAGGGACAAATGGCCAAATGATCAAGTCAGGACAGTTGCAATATTTTTGCTTATGCAGGGACTTTAGAGCAGGACTAAGGGGCTTCAAAACCAGAAATGATATTTCTCCCACTTATTTAAAAGAAGCTAATTTCATACATGAAAAATAACAACTCTGAAACAAAACTCTGTGGTTGCCACTTCTCAGAAGTAGCATAAATCACTTCAGCACAGATGAGAACTTGAGGTGTTGCAGGTTGGAGAAAGTACAGCAAGGAATGAACCTTCCTCACTGAAAATTTTCAAAAACCTTCTCAGGAACTTACAGAATGAAGGCTCCCACCTTCCAGCCTCCCTCATCAACCATGGACAAGCACATTTTACATAGGCGCTACAGCAGGTGGGCCTCATTCTGGGCACAGGTCCAAGATCCCTAGCAGGAAGGTGTTCAGCCTTTGACATTCAAACAAACCACTGGGGGAGTACAGAATAGTTACAAGCAAATTAAAATAAGCAGAGGGAGTTTTGCATTTCAATCCCCCAATGCAGCTAATAAATGCACAGAGTTTCTTTGCCATTTTCCAGCTGAGCTGCAGGGAGGAGAAGGCTAGAAGCACACTCAGCTGAGACAACAGATCAAGAAGGCAAGGTGCAGGGTGAGTAAGAAGATCTCTTTACACAGGGGCTGCTGCAGCTAACTCTGGATCACAAGTATACACCCATTTCTTCTGAAGCCTGCTACTGCTTCATTTTCTGTGCAGGCTACCAGAGTATGGAGAAATCCTGGGTTAAAGCAGATGGCCTTTGCTGCTAGACCCTGGGTCAACACTGATGTTTGGAGGAGGCAGGAGTTCCTGGAGAACCAGGAGGGTTGCCTGGGGAGAGCTGCTCTCCCCGCACTGGGGCATGGAACCTGCATGGTGGTGGAAAAGGAGTTATTTTCTTTTATGTCTAATGGAAATACCTACTGATAATACCTTATCTCACCAGATCAACTTTCAGAAGGGAAGCACCTGTATTATGCTGCTTCTGATCAAACAGTGCCTGAGTAAGTTTGAAACAAACTGTCTAGAGATATCCCCAGCACTGCTCCTAGACTCAAACCCACACTAGGCAAAGCACCCAACCCTGCCTTGAAGGAGGACCTCCACCACACCATAAGGCTGCAGAATCCGGCTTCCATCTTACCCCACACAGCAGTGTCCACAGCCAGCTCCGTCCAGCAGCTGCTTCATTCCAGTCCAGCATATCCCAGTCTGCACCAGTGGGTGTTCTACCAGGAGAGCTGAGAACATTCCAGTTGAGGTACCTCTGTTAGGGGGCTGCCTTGCACATGCCTGTTTAGTCAATCTGGTCCTTATGTGTCAGGCAGCAGACTGAGGGAAAGCCAGTGCTCAGAGATGTAGGAAGGGAGCACAGATCTGGTCAGGTAAAATTACCAGGACTGATTTCATAGATGATTTCCTCTCTTGTAAACACCTTTTGATCCCCAAGTGACTGCTGGTTAGCCGAGTCTCGAGTCTCGCTCCCTCTCCTTTAACTGCATTTTCCTGTGTGAAAAACACATTCAGGACTCAAAGTTCACATTTCGGTTTATGATCACAGAGGAATTATTTTCATGACTGCCGTCCTGAAGACTTCAAAGACCTGCAAATAGGGCAACATGGAGCTGCTCAGTAGCCAAGGTCATGGAGGCACAGCTTTCAGCACTTCTGCAGCTAGGCAACATATACAAGACTTGAGATTTTAAGAACCAAGGTGCACAAATCCCTCTACAATCCAGGTATCAATAACATAGGAGGGAACACAGAACAATCCTTGTTAATAGGATTTTGCTGCCTTCAGATTTGTCCAGACCCTGTATCACCAGCTGTTCCAAAAAACCACCAAAGACATGGCTCTGAACAGTTACACTGAAGGTCAAATAACTACACAGCCCTGCACCAGCTCCTGGGCCAGACCAAAGGTGGTCAGGTCACTTTCAAACGCACACAGCAAAACCCAAGTCAGTGGTAATGCCCTAGGCCTAGACAGGAATGTTAAACTGTAGAGCTTAAAGCATGAAGGTAGGAGAGCATATAGCCATACCTGCCTCCCAGCCAGCACAGCACAGCTAGACTGGCCCCCACTCACCTTTACCCTTCTTTAAGTAATTTGCCCAAGTAAGGCTGTTAACCTTTGGCTGGACCTTGTTCTTCACACTGGTGTGAGGATGCCTCAAGTCAGAATTCCTCAGGTTAGTAACCGCTTCCTGTGCAAAGCAGGTGTTTTCTTTTCCACACAGATTAGGCTGGTTTTCACCAGTGGGTCTCAGGCCTATCTCCAGTAAGGGAAAAAGCCTTCTCTATTTTTAACCTGAGAGCAGTAGTTGTGAGACAGAACTGAATTTCTTCTCAGCAATTCCTTAAGCAGTATGGTTTAAATTGCAGTCTCACTACAACTCACTGTTGTTTCTTGAATATTTTCACTTTTGTCTCTGGCTCCTGTGTAGTAACATTTTCCTCTTCTTAAATATGTTATCCCAGAGATGCTACCACTGGCACTGGTGGGCGTGGGCTTGGCCTTGGCCAGTTTCAGGCTGTTTTGGAGCCGACTGGCATTGCCTCTATCAGACATAGAGGAAGCTTCTAACAGCTTCTCTCAGAAGCTACCCTTATAGCCCCCCTGCTACAAAAACCTTGTCACACAAACCAAATAGACTCCTCTCACTTCTTTCCACTTATCCCAGCAAGTCTTGCTTACTCAAACAAAATAGTTGTTTCCAAGTCTATGACAGTTTTGTTACGAATGCTTGACTTTGTTCAGGACATTTTTTTGCATGCTTAGCAATGAGGACAGCAGTGAGCCATCTTCTAGTAAGGACATCTCAGTTAAAAAGGTTATCATTGGCAGAGGAAGACCAATGGAAGGCTGCAAACTATATTCAGTGAAGAGGTATCATAGGATGCTGCTTCTGTGCGCTCAGGCCCTTTGCTTTCATACCAATACTGAGCATTTTGCTGATGAGCCAACCTAAAACTTTCAATTTTATATACTTCATATCACAGTCAGCCCACACTGGTCCCAAGAGACCTATGTGACAAACCTTCAAAAGGACTGGGAAATCTCTTTGGGACCGGAGTCCCAAAGAGATTTATTACTAACTTGTTTGTCTAAAGATCTTCAGAGATACAGCTGGAAGTAACATTATTGTGTCTAGCAGGTGAATAGTCTCAATAACACAACACTGGCAATGCCCACCTCTAACTTCTTTGGACTTGGTCAGATGCTTATTTAATCTACTTCTTCATCTACTTTTGAGTTTTCTGAGGATTTTACTTCAAGATTATTCTGAACTCAGCTTCCTACTTAACATTCTCAAAGCAATCCAGGTATGGTTTTTATAAACCCCATTTTGACACATTCACATTCAATATCTGCATCCAGAGTCACATATTAACAAGTCTGCAGAGTTGCATGTGTAAAGCAGTGTGTTCATTTCCATTGTGCCCTTTAAGCCTCCCTGTTCCAGTCTTCAGGGCTTCCATATATTTCATCAGCTGTCTTGACTTCGGCTCCTTCCTTGTGGAGCATTTCCTGAGAGCACTCATCCAGCCATGCTGAAAGGCGCATGATGCACAGCAAAGTAGACTATCTCTCGGGCTACAAGTGTGACATCCCTGTTCCCTCTAACCAAAGCCCTTTGAGGCTCCAAAGACTCCATCAGGAAATTAGGATGGTGACTATTCTTTAGAGCAGCAGTGGATCAAGACAACCCCCAGAAGCATGCAAAACCCCACTGGCTGTCCTGTCCCTGTTCTCAGTAACCTCTGCTTCCTGCCCAAGGTAGCTCAATTTCCTGTAGCTGTGTTTACATGAAATAAAGCATTTTGTGTTTGCATCTGCTGTTCTAATAAGCCCAGAGCTGTTTATTACAATTGCTACTGTTATGCTCCCTTCCAGGTGGAAGAGAGGCATCACAGGGCTACAACCCACCATGAGCACCTACGAGTGGAACAAGCCTGTCACACCAATGGTGTCTGGTGTATGGGGCTGTTCATCCCCTCCTGCACATCCTCTCCTCCTCCCTCGCTGCCAGAGGAGAGTTTCTTTGCATGAGAGTATCACTCTGAATGTATGGACACTGCACAGAGGAAGGATAATCCTAGCTTGGGACTGAGCCAGGACCTGGCATCAAGCCATAGAATAATAAGGTGGGAAAGGCCTTTTGGAGAGCCTTGCACCAGACAGGGCTTACAAGTAGAACAGGGTGCTGGCATGTGTCAGTCCACCTTGCAGCTCTCAGTCCCTGAGTTTCTGGCTAGAATCTCTTCCTACAGGGGTGTCCTCCTGAGCTCAGGGCTCAGAGGGAGGCTTCAAGTTTTGCAGAGAATGCACACTCATGCAAAGGCCTCATCCTGTAGCCACATCCATCACCTCCATCTCGCAGCCACAGGGCAAGACTCCTTTCTGGGACTGAGATAAACCCCTGCAGCCAGATTTGTGAAATCCCTGCTCAGGCCCTCAAGGACCCACAACCCACCCGAGGCTAAAATCAGCAATTTCAGGGAAGAAGGTCTCCTCACAAATCGTTAGCGCTTCCTGTCCCACCACCACCGAGCATCATGGAAACGCTTGAGCACCTTCCACCCAGCAGGGAGGGAAGCACGTGTGGTCACCATGGCCCTGCAGGAGACATGGGACCTCTCCAGTGCAGGCAATATGCTGGCCAGCAGCAGCATGGGGCAAGTCCAGGCCACGGGTGAAGGTGGCACTACTGCACACCCACAGAACCATGCCAAGCATTCACCTGGTCACAGGGAATGAGCACTGCTGAGGGATCTGGTGAGCACAGGGAGGAAAGAGTTTCCAAAAGGTCCTCAGCTCAGCACAGGCCATGGTGCTAGAGCACTCAGGCCAGAGAAGATTCCATCATTCTTCATGGGAAGAAGGGCATTATCTGCCCCCAGGCCCTCACCACCAGCAGATGTGATTCACCCATCCCAGTAGAAGAGTCACTTGCAGAATGCAAATATTTTTGAATCACCTGTGGGCCTTGCTGTCTCCAGGCTGTTTTGGAAGTATCACACTACTCTTTCACAATGCCACACTTCCCTGGCAGGTGAGAGTGCTAACATCACTTACCACAAGTCCTCCTGCCAGCACTGCATGGCAGAGCCAAAAAACACAGGCAGGACACAGGGATACCGACTTAGTTGAGTGTTAGCAGAGCTGGAGCCTGGAGCTGCCCACAGCTGGGACCTGTTGTTTGACTTTCCTTGTGCCACCAAAGAACTTTTTCATGTCCTTGCAAGACCCGTGGCTTCATTCAGCATGGAGACCCCTGTGAATGTCTGTCCAAATCTTGATCCTCCCCACAGGCTCCTGGCCCCAGCCACTTGTTTCAGCTTCCTCCTTCGTTGCAGAGGTAATTTGTGTGTAGCCACAACTTTCCTGTTCTCTGCTGTCCTTCAGCTGAAAATGTCGCTGTAACCGTGCCCTCACAAACTGCACACTGAGAGTCAATTCAGACCAGTGTCTCCAAGATACCAGGCTCTGATAAAAAGGAGATAAAATTCAAATATAATGTCCTTAAGAAATGAAAGGATGCACTCTGATCATCCAAGCAGAGTTTCAGGGACCTCAGTATAGTTCTTCCATTCTGTATTGCCAGTCCCCATACCTGCCCTTACCCAGCTCATGCCTCCAGGCAAGGAGTTCAGGGCATCTCCCATTCCCTAGCACTTGCAGTGGTACCCATATGTCCTAACCTGCCCCCCAAACACATCTCCTGGCTGCTCACCCAAGTCACTTCTCTGCGAGGTCTCAAAATCCTGCAGACACAACGACTGTGGTATTCATCTTCCTCAGCTTTCAGGTCTCACTTCATGCCAGCAAAGCAAAGTTCTGTGTCAAACAAGAAAGATGCTATAACCTTTCTTACAAGGTATCTTAAGTATTTTTGCAGACCAGCTCTTCCTTCCCTCAAATACTGGAATGCAGACACCTCTGGGTGAGATAAAAACCCCATACAGTATTAGTTACTCTGACCTCATATTTCTTCATCAGCAGTGCTTCTTTTGCGGCATTTGTAACTCTTTGCACGTGCTTCCTATCCCAGTACAAGGGGAGCTGGAGGGCACTAGCAGTAGATGCTCCCAGACACAAGAACCTTTTCCATGATGCTGCTTGCAGCCTCTACTGCACACTTCAGCCATTGTCCCAGCATTTTGAAGAAAACCATGGCTCCTCAGCCTATCATTTGCTCCCCCTCCACCACTAGTCATGTACTCTTCTCTGCCTGGGCACAGAGCCCTGTGCCATGCAAGCTTTGTGGAGAGAAGCGGCCTTTAGAGATGTATCAAATTTAGGCAGAGTGGTAGATGGAAAATAGTTCTGTTTTGGACATTCACCCACATGCATGCATACACAATTGGCTGCCACCTGCCAATGTTTACAATTTAAGCTGGTTTTTGCTTGCCACAGGCACTGCTGTCATCCCGTCAAGCTCACACTGCCCTCATCCTTAGCATTACCAGCTACTTATTTCAATGTCGTAATATAAAGTAAGTATCTCCCTTGGAGGGAACTTTAAAATAGAGTGCATCCTATGCTTGAGTTAATGCAAACATTAACAATGCTGAAGGAAAAACAACCAAAAAAAAAGATAACATGAAAAGTGTGAGTCATCACAGATTGCTGAGAGGACCTCAATAACACTTGAAGACGTACACACACACACATATCCACAATGCCATCGTACATCAAAGTGCACTAAATGCTGACAAGAAATATATAAATCATCAAGCCAGATAACAATAAGAATCATATGTCATCTGGAGAGGCATCAAAACATGCAACCAGAAATACAAAGCAAAGAACAATGCAATGCAACCAACACCCCCAAGTCCTTCTCCACAGGGCTGCTCTGAATCTCTTCTCTGCCCAACCTGTAGCTGCGCCTGGGATTGCTCCAACCCAGGTGTAGGACCTTGCACTTGTCATGGTTAAACTTCATAAGGTTGGCGTCAGCCCACCTCACAAGCGTGTCAAGGTCCCTCTGGATGGCATTCCTTCCCTCCGGTGTATCAACTGAACTACACAGCTTGGTGTCACTGGCAAACTTGCTGAGGGCGCACTCAATCCCACTCTCCATGTCACTGACAAAGGTGTTGAACAAGATTGGTCCCAGCACTGATCCCTGAGGGACACCACTCGTTACTGGTCTCCAGCTGGACAGTGAGCCGTTTACTGCAAATCTCTGCATGCGGTCAGCCAATCAATAAATCTTTTCACATTCATGCCTGTCAAGAATGGAGCAGAATTGTCTTGGTTTTCTGATGCTACATCTGCCAAAATCTAAGATATTACTTTGTTTCTGTCACTGTGCTATTAATGCAATCATTCATGCATCTGGGTGTCAATGGATTGGGTGCTATTTGCTGGTGATTTTGGAAATGAAGAACAGCTTTATATTTACTTTTTCAAGTATTTCAGCTGTACCATTTACAGGGACAAAAATCAATCCTGTCTGTCTAAAACTACAACAATTACAACCCATATCTGCTATTTTTTTGTGTAGGTAAAAGCTTAATTACATTCATATCTCCCAGTTGCACATTTGTTCTGGATCTGCATCTGTTTATTTTTATGATATTTAAGGCATTCTTCATGGTCTCCAGAAGCAAACTAAACTGCATGCTGCCCAAATCAGTCATTTTAGCCAGACATGAAAACTATTTTTGCTTCAAATCTGTCTGAAGGAAAGATCACATCACAGCAATTGATGATTAAAGTAGTACTTGTAATATTAATTAATTTAATTTGGCTTCTGCTTGACCCTCACTCTGAATACAATATGGTTTAAGGAGAGTTTTGATAGCGTTCATCACTGCTGAAGGGGAATGAGAAATTTGCTTTGACCTTTTTGGCAGTATTGTCCCTTTCTGGACCCAGTCATTCTCAGGTGGGGAAGCCTGAGACCTGTGTCTGGAAAGAGGGTGTGCTTGGGGCAAGACATGGCTACAGAGCAAAGTGAGAACTATAGTCCTTTGACAGAAACATGGGTGCCTGAAGCAGACAGTATAAGTATAGCAGGTAAGGCAGGAAAAATGTCAGGCTATACAAAAACACATTTTTCCCTCAATGTTCTTAGCTTGTTTCCAAGGTGAAAAGCCTGCTCATGACTTGTGGCTTGTTATTATTATGACATGTTTAAATGGAAATGAAAGCACAAGTATAGCACAAGTTATAATCTTTTATGTAGAAATTAATTTCTTACCCATAAAAGGGCCCCAGAGATTCAAGTGTAGAAATATGTTAGCACGGACACACACTGCTGCTAGCAGAGAAATGTAACCCCTTCAGTTACTTTGCTTTGTTGCTCTTTTACAGACTTTAACACCAGAATATTTTTTTTCCACTGCATTTCAGAGAGCAAAAGCTTTTAGGCATTTTCAGTTTATAAAACTTCTGCATGCAAAATTTACTGCAAGGAACAATTTATAGAGAAGAATATTTAAATATTCCCTCTGCTGCATGTCTTATGAGAATCTCACCTGAGCACTCAGCGGCTGTGTCTGTAACAAGAAGCAGTCCTGTAGGAAAGAGGGAATCATTTCTTTTTTTTACATTTTTTTTCACTGCCAGACTAATTTTTCTTTTGAAAGCTTTGTCTGTGGACTCATTTTGACAGCATTTTAGTTGAACTTCTTAATGTATTTTGCAGGACTTCACTAGAGATTCTCAGTACTGATTTCCCAAGTCACCAAACCCTGTCAGATCTCAGTGCAATGGTTTTATTTTTAAAATGTCTTATGTCTCTCAGTGTAGGAATACTGGAACTGTGGAGGACCATATATTACAAGACCTTCAGTAAATTGATACATTTTCCTTTAATAGAAAAACTTGTCATTCTTATAATTTATTTTATTGCTAGTCTGAATTTCCTGAAGATTCCCTTCATCTTTTGGCAGCTGCTGCTGAGATTCTTCATAAATATTAATGATCGCTTCTCATAGACACTATTTAATCAGCATCACTCTGCAGATGTATGCCAGTGAGTTCAGTTATTATTACTTTCTTTTTTTGTTGTTTTGGGGTTTGTTTTTTACATCAGAGAAAAAAAGACACAGTACAGGTCTGTTTGCTGACTTTCTGTTTGTATTCCAGGGTGGTAGTCATGCTGTTAGGTGAGACTTTCTCACAGAAGGAATTGAAAAGCAATCATTCCTCTGATAATCCTTTTCTGCTTTGAAGATGGTCAGTATCACAGTGCCATTGTGCAGTGCACTAGGTACCTTCATATCTCAGCCTTACCAATGCAATTACTCCCACAAGATGCCATGGCACTGTTTCCCCAGAGTCACTGTGGCAATATTTTCCCCATGTGCTATTCTGCTGCCTTTAGTTTCATGACTTTGTGCCTGCAAACCTCTATGTGTGCCTGCAAACCTAAGTGTTGTTAGGGTGAGTTCTCATGGGAGGTGGCTACCATCAGCCTGAGATTTGCACCCTTTTCTCCTTTTTTGCTTCACCTCTTGTATTGCAGATTTTAGTTTCTATCAGATAAAAAAGAGCAAGGTAAATAGCAGTCATTTAAATATGGGATAAAAATTACACAGTGAAACTTGTACAAAGGAACTTAAGAGCCAATGGATATGCAGCACTTACACTTAATTAGCATTTTTCAGTCAGTGCTAACAACATCAAGTGAATCAAGATCCAGGGACTTTGACAAAATCACAATGGAAAGTAGTGAGTGGAAAAGCATGATGGAAATCCTCCTTCTCCACATCTTCAGTTTGCTGCACTGGAAAGAGCATCCAGAGGAGGACTGTTTCTGCTCTCCCTGGCTGGCTTTGGGAGACAACTTCCCTCTCTCAATCTCTTTCTTCCTCTCCCTCTCCCTGTCCCTCTCAAAGGCTGTCCTTTGACAACTCTTTCCCTTTTCTTCTCTTCCCCTTTCTGTCCTTCCCTGTCTTCTCTGAGTACAGAGATTTAGCCATTAGAGCTACTTTGAATGTATCTTTGTGGGCATACAATGCTGCTCACTGAATGAAGCGTATCTTCCTCATGTACGATTTCTTCTCTTTGGAGAGAACTGTAGCAGACACCAACAGCTTTTGAAGCTGTATTTTGCCCTATCACGTCATCTGGGTCATGACTACATTGTAAAATTGAAAGTATTGGTTTGGCTGCTTGTTATTACAGTTTTGATTTATGCAAAGGAACACTCTTACTGCAACAAATGCAGTCAGATGTGACAGATTAAATATTCTGGTACAATTAAAACAATAGCTTTCTGTAACAATAGAAGCATCAATGGGTCACGGGACAAAAGGTTTCATGAGTATGTCAAATGCACGTATAGATGGCATTCCGCTCTCTGCTCTCTTTGGTCACTCTACTTCTGTGATCCACCAAATGAGTTGGCAAACTTCTTTCTCTGAGAAAGCAATTTATTCAACTGCAATACCTTCCCTGCTTGAGGGCATGTCAGCTCAAAGAACATATATATTCTTCTTCATCATAGTTCCTAATCTGACGTTAGATTATTTCTGATGGAATAAAGGAAGGAAACTCCAGTCTCTTGGTATAGTTAGACTGAATCACGGTCGAATGAAACCTTGTGACAGGTGACACCGTCATTCTTGTTGTGTGTGCAAATATACAACTAAAGGCTGCAACTGATATCTGATGTATTCAGCCAAAGTAATAGGAAGAATTCTGATGTAAACTTATATTTTCCTAGAATCACAGACTCACAGGACAGCAGAGCTTGGAAGGGACCTTGCGTCTTGTCCAGCCTTTTATGGGAAAGGGAGCCTAGATGAGATTATCAAGCACCCTGTCCAATCATGTCTTGAAACCCCCCAGGATGGTGACTGTATCACATCCCTGGGGAGGTTGTTCCAGTGAATGATTGTTTTCACTATAAAAAAATTCTTTCCTTTATTGAAATGAAATCTTTCCTTGTGCAACTTGTACACACTGCACCTTGCCTTCTCCATGTGCTCCTTGTGAAGAGAGAGCTTTTGCCTTTGTAGCCATCTCTTAAGTACTGGAATATTGTGATAAGGTCCACTGGAGCCTTCTCTTTTCCAGGGAAAAGAGACTTAAGTCCCTCAGTCTTTCCTCATAGGGCAGATATTCCAGCCCTTTGACCATCTTTGTGGCCCTCCTTTGGATCTTCTCCAGTCTATCTGTCTCTTTCCTTCAGGAAAATTCATTGTAGGGACCAGAACTGGACACAGCTCTCCAGGTGTAGCATGACGGGCACTGACAAGTGTGGGATGATTACACTGTCTCTGCCAGAAGGCTTTTTAGAGCTACTGAAGTTTTATTACTGAATTGATTACATTGTCACTTGTCCTGGAAGAGGATTTTGACATGAGCACCTTGGTAGCGCAAAGAAGAAGCGCAAAGAAACACAAAGTATCATTTCTTCCCAGTGCTCTGGTTTCTGCAACCTCTGGTAATCACTGTCTTGTGGGAAGGTTCTGCTTTTGTAGTGAAATACAGGCTCATTTCCAAGTCAGATATCTGTATGAAGGGCAATTACTTAACAAACAGAAGGGGCTTTGCTTAGTTATGGATTATGCTGCTTTCCGCCTGGGAAGCATAGCTGTGGGGGAGTGTGAGCATAGAGAAGCTGAAGAGATCTGTACTATGCTGAGTGATAAGGTCCCTGCTTCAAGTTTTTTATATGTTTTTTTCTGGGAAGAGCAGTCTTTTCTGAGTAGAAACCCCAATTAAGCCTAAACCCTTTCTGGCAAAGATTCCATCCAGCCCCAATTAAAAAGCAAAAAAAACCCCAGTAAGTCATATCAAAGGACCGTTCATCCCTTCAAATCTTCCAACACATTTGTTTCTTTCATGGTATTCTTTTTTTGTCCTCTCTCAGGTTTTCTGGTACTGTACGAGGTCTCTCTTTCTGTTATCATTTTCCAGGGTTGGGAAGACAGTCTGCCGAGAGCAGGACAGTTCCATTTTTTTGGTAGTTTGCTTTTTTAAGTTATTTTTTTTTTAATAAGAAGGACTTATTTAACATTTTTAATGTGTTCTGAGGCTGTGGTTGTCATTCTCCTTTTTAAAATGTCATACCATTTCACTGTGACATTTTCAAAATGCTGCTTCTTCTTAAGTTCAGAGCAATAACTTTATTTAACATTGACCTAATTCTGGAGGTCTTCCTGATAAAAACATGTGAACTATCTGTGTCTGTCCTTGAAATAACTTTTGCTTGGCTGAACCTGAAAGCAGGATAGGTCTTACATGTTTCGTAAAAGAAAGTAGCTTGACAGAGGAGAGAGATCCTTTTGGTGACTTAATGGATAAGCTGTGGAGAATCCATGACTGAGATAATCCCAAAGATACAAATCTATAAGGCACCAGACTCCATTGATACCACCACTTGCATGTTTTTTTGCTTCATTTTCTGATCTTTTCCTCTTCTGGTTCATTAGCTAGACCAAAATACCCATTATTTGCTCAAAATAAGTTGCTCACAGCAACAGAATCCACCACCCCTTTGCACATGTCTGGGCTTTGTGTGGATGTCATTTCAAAGCAGGTTGTTGCGGTATTTCTCATTGTGACAGTGAAAATCTGCTCTTTTACTCATACAGGATTGTAGGACCCTGTCCACTTTTCACTTCCAAAGACTCAGTTCTCTAGCCTATAACAGCCGTGACTTTGTAAGAAATTAAGTGTATGCTCACTTTTTCTCACTTGTACTTATTTGGAGCACTCTGGAAAAGTGGGATTTGCAAGTCTGCATATAAATTGCCAGTATAGCCTCCATGCTGATCTCCCTCATTAATCTCTCAAACTCACATCAGATCTCTTTTATGATAAATGAGAGTGAAGAAACCTGATACAGAATTCTGAATGTATGGAAGTTTCCCCTTTTAAAATGTTTTAGAGACTTGCTTCTCAGTTTGAAACAGGAGCAGCAGCTGCCTTTATTCTCTTTAATGGAAATAACTGTCTTTATGTAGTCTAAAAGAGGCCTGGTACCTAATTTTGCTGTTGCTGGCTATGTTTTTTCAATCTGTCTAGTAAGACAACACCCATGAATGGCATTTCATAAAAGCAGTAATGAATTTAAAGAGCAGTGAGGGAGATTTAGGTTGGATTTCAGGGAAATACCTTCTAATGGGGATATTAGGTATAGGATTATGTTGCCTAGGAAGGTCAAAGAATCTCCATCACTAGAAACTTCTCGACTCTTGTTTGACAAATGTCTGCCAGGAGTTATTTAGTTGATCCTGCCTTATAGAGACAGATAACTAATATGACCTTTAAGTCCTTTCCAGCTCTGTTTCTTATGATTGCCAAGAAAGAAACAGCATATATGAATCAGGAAACAGGAGCACTCGTGCCTCATCCCAGACTCTAACAATCTTAACAATAGGGCTGTGTAACAGGAAATAAAACTTTCATCTTATCAAAGCCTCAAGGTGCTCTACAGTAATCACGTGTGCTTTAGAATTCAGAAGATTTAGAAGTACCATCATTAAATACAGAAGTTAAATGTATTTTTAGACACATAAAGGGACATGTTGTTAGTAGCCTAGCAACAGGCTCGTCATCCAACATTATAATGCATTTAAAGATACACAGATGTGCCTGCATGAATACTTCAAAGATAGAAAAAGTAAAAATAAACTGGAAGCTTTCCTGCTTACTCATCATGATCAACATCAGCAGCATTGGTTGCAAGAAGTTTCTGTAGGGTGTATTCTTCTTTTTCAGTCAGCCAGGGAGCCTTGCTGATTTCCAACAGCATGCTCAGATGTGGCGTGATAAAATGAGTTCTGGTAAATGAGATCCTGAAGCTAAAGTCTTCAAAGATTCTTTAAGTCCTGTAACTGAGTAGCTGGGTTTTCCCAAGTGGTTAGCAAAAAACAGCTACCATTTTTTCATCTTTGAAAATCTGATGGCTGATGTTCAAACAAAGAGGGGAAAGGGAAGGAAAGGTAAGGAGAAGGAAGGAGGATGAAAGAGAGGAAAAGAGAGGAAATGGGAGGAGAGGAAAGGAGAAGAGTGGGAAAGGAAAGGAAAGGAAAGGAGAGGAAAGGAAAGGAAAGGAAAGGAAAGGAAAGGAAAGGAAAGGAAAGGAAAGGAAAGGAAAG
>JANHGB010053510.1:16165-43588 GCA_026283785.1 Coracopsis vasa
AAAGGAAAGGAAAGGAAAGGAAAGGAAAGGAAAGGAAAGGAAAGGAAAGGAAAGGAAAGGAAAGGAAAGGAGAGGAAGGAGAGGGGAGGAGAGGGAAAGAGAAGGAAGGAGACAAAAAGAGAGGGAAAGAGAGGAAAGGAGAGGAAAGGAAGGGAAGGAAGCAAAAGAAGGAAGGAAGGAAGTAAGGAAGGAAGGAGGGAAGGAAGGAAGAAAAGAAGGAAGGAAGGAAGAAAAGAAAGAAGGAAGGAAGAAAAAAGAAGGAAGGAAGAAGAGAAAGAAGGAAGGAAGAAAAAAGAAAGAAGGAAGGAAGGAAAAAAAAGAAAGAAGGAAGGAAGGAAGAAAGAAAAATGAAGGAAGGAAAGAAGGAAGGAAGAAAAAGGAAGGAAGGAAGAAAGGAAGGAAGGAAGGAGGGTAGGAAGAAAGGAAGGAAGGAAGGAAGGAAGGAAGAAAGGAAGGAAGGATGGAAGAAAGGAAGGAAGGAAGGAAGGAAGGAAAGGAGAAAGGAAGGAAGAAAGGAAGGAAGGAAAGAAGGAAAGAAGGAAAGAAGGAAGGAAGGAGGAAGGAAGAAAGGAAGGAAGAAAGGGAGGAAGGAAGGAAAAAATTAAAACAATGACATACAGTGGGGTTCATTCTCAGATAGCTGTATCCAGTTTTCTGTAAATAAGAGCAGGAATAAGAATAAGCTTGTTTTGCTTTGGTAGACTATAGCAATGACTCTGAACAAAGCTTTGTATCAGATCGGAGGATGTGGTGTATAAATTTTACATCATCCTTTGTGAAAAATAAGTCATGTTTTGGAAAAGTCAGTGTTAGGGGTGAATGCAGGGAATTAATATAGCCTTTTGATCCTGGAGGATTTCTAAAAGGATTCTAAAAGGTTGTGTCTAGAAGAGCTGGACAAAGAAACAAATAACGACTTCTTTCTTTGCCTCATATCCTAACATGCAGTTAAGGAAAGTAAAATAACATTGTTTAATATATCTGTGACAAATGCAAGATAACCTCCTCTGACATGAATGAAACCATAATCCAGGCAATCATTAGATTAATGACCTCTCTAGCCAGAGAAAGAAGTGGGATACAGATGCTAAACTGAAGCCGTATTATTTCTCCCTTCACTCACTGTGCAGTTACATATATCTCCTTTGCTGAGAAATACCATGGGCAATCCTTGCAGAAATATTGAGCCCTTCTAGAAGGGATGCAGAAGTATCGTTAGATGATATTTTCAAAAGACAGATGATACCCAAGGATGTAAATGTAATTTTTCCCATTGGAATGATCTGGGGTACACTCAGCAGCACTCCTTGGGAGCTGATGTGTTTTCTTGTATTTCAGATGAGGGTGATATCTGCCTCATCATCCTGAAAGTGAGTATGGAAGTTTGGAGTTGGGGCAAGATCAATCCAGCTCTAGAAATGCAGTGAGGGTCCTGCCCTATGCTGAAGTACACCCTAGAAGCAGTAATTCATTTGAATTTGTTAGTTTCTCTTGTTGCTCAGGATGGATACGAAGATGTGACTTCATTCACAGGTACCAAAGGATTTGAACTGCACAACGTACATCATTTTGTTTCCACATTTGCTTCAACACTTTGTAAACTTTGGTGCCATTCTGACAACTGCATCATAGCTAGGTTTTTTAGTATTTATTAGATGGCAAATGTTCTCATCTACAAAGGTTTTTGTCATCTAGACAAGATGATATAATTCATTTTTGTTATGAATGCTCTTTTACTGTGGACAGTATAAAGACATGACAAATACACAGAAGAATGGCTGGAAGCAATCATATATAACTAAATGGTTCCAGGAAGATCAGATATGTCATTTCTGTACTTTATGTCTGCAGGGACTACTGCAATTTCATTGTCTAGTTGTTTTTTTATGGTTGTATAAACACAGTAGAGTTAGTGAGCTGAATATGCAAAAGGTGCACTCATTTTAACAAGCGTGTTAAAGAGTAAGATCCATTGAGAGACATTGTGCGTCTTGCCACGTGTTAAGTGCCTGGAAAAAGCCTGAACTCTAGATCACTGGTTTGAAGTGCCTACACAACCAAGTAGACTGCAAATGACAGGTGTCAATGCCGACACAAACCAACAACCAAATGCTCAAGAAAGAGGTAGACCTAAAATTCTTCTGTTTTGTGATTTTATCTCCAAAGCTGAGTCTTCTCTTATTGTTGTTGTTTTGTTTTATTTTTTCTTTTCTTTATTTTTCCTTTTTTTTCTTCTGTTTTCTTCCAGAGAACTGAACAGAGCCAATATTCAGTTTGTTTCCTTTTCAGATGTGCCAAAGGCTGGCTTATCTGGTGGACCATTAGTGCTGTCTGGTTCTGAAATTATAGTCTAATGGTGAGAACACTTGTCCAGGAAGGGGGACACTTAAGTTCAGTTTTCTGCTCAAATTGTGAGGCTTACAAATCACACAGCATTGAAGAGTGACCCTGTGCACACACAAGTCCGTTTATTTCTGCTGGAAGCTTTAGTGAATTTACACAAAATTCTCCTGCAGTGTTCAGCAGTGTAAGTAGCAGGTCCACAAAGGTCCTTCTCTAATGCATGCATATGTAATGTTATTTGAATAGAGAAATAAGACAGTAGAAATGTTGCTAGTTACTACTACCAGCACTAGGTTTGTAGAGGGAAAGAACTGCAGGTCATTCCACTCAAAGATACAAGAATTTTCCACTGAAGGAAAAATAAGGAAATACTCTGCAACTAATGAGCAATTAACCTATTTGTCTTGTCTTCTTATCTACTCTAGGGCAAGTAGAATGAAACACAGCTCGTGTGCTCTTTCAGCTTTACTCTGTGATTTGCTGAGAACACCTCAACTGCTGCTGAAGAACTGCTCTTTCACGCACATCCTGAATCTTGTTCCATTTGGTCCCCTGCCTTATGCTTTTTATTGAAATACTGGGATTAACACAAATATTGAGAGTATTACAACTCCCATGTCCAACCTCAGCCTACTGTAGGCCCAGACATTGTTGTGGCATACAACTCCACATGCAAAACTACTCAGATATAGAGGAATTAATTCTTTCTGATTGAATGAAGTCTGATTGAATGAAGAATGGCTAAAGCTTCACTGGCTTCTCAGGCATTTTTAATGTCTTCTTTTAATATATCTTGAACCCCTCTTTAAATGTCTTCAGCATACTATAAAGCTGCACTTCTGCAGAGGCATTACTTGTTCTAGCCTTATAATCAGGTAATGATCTTGGGTTTATTTCTGTTATATCATATGCCTGACTCTCTTGATCATGGGTTTAGTGGTCACAAACAACCAAAGGCCGAACAGAAGTAAATTTCATCCAATGTCCCTAAATCACCTGAATACCTTCTACAAGAGTCTTTTAAAGGTACAGCTCCCCACCGAGATTATAGTTAATTCACTTTCTTTATTTATTTGAAGGTGCCATTTCTCCACTTAATTATAATTGGCTTAGCCAAGACAACTGGTTTATCGGGATGTTTTCCAAGTGAGACCAATTTAGAAATAATACCATTTAACAATCATTCACTTACTCTACCCCAAGTTGTTGTCTTGGGCAATTTTAATAAATTAAAGAGAATGCACTCAAGAGCAGTTTTATTAAATTTGGCTTCATGTTTGTTCAGATGTCTAAGAGTTTCTCCTGTTGGTTGGACAGAACATTTAATAGGAGAGACAGAGCACTTGCAAGGGTCTCAGTTTCATGGGAACTTGCTGAAAAACTCCATGCAGAAAATGCACTACAACTCCTCTCTAGTCAAGCAATAGCTTCCGTAGCTCCTTTCTGGCTAGGCTTCAGGTTTTGTCTAGCTTTCATTCAAAACCTTAGTGAAAGGGTTGTCTGTGACTTAATGCAAACAGAAGATTAGGACTACTCAATCTAGAGGCATTTTCCCGGTCAACCCCAAGGAGATAGACGCCTCAAGGATCCTGGGAAAGTCTAGCTAAGAAGATAAGTAAATAAGGCTCCTGCCCAGCCAGCTTCCAGTGTTCACTTCTTTGTATCCTCATGGCTGAGACCTTCAAAGCCAGTCTCCAAGTGTTTGCAGCGGCTGCTTGCACAGCTGCATGGACCCGTAACCGTCCCCCAAAGGTATGATAAAACTGAAAGCCTTCTAGAGTTTTCTTTATAAATAATGAGTAGCCAAGCATTAGCTTTGATATTTGCTTCTGTCACACTTTGCAAGCCTGAGAAGGGTGCTAGCTCTACTCAGGATTTATGACTAACTACAAAATTACACACAGTGGTACACGGCTGGAGGAGGCTGCTTCAATAATATTTTGCTACTGAGTTACTTCACTGTTTGTAAAGGTGTAGCAGTTGCAATGCTGCCAGTTTAAAACATGAACAGAATCAGAGATTCTTCTAGAGCAACGAAGCATGATTTTAAGCCAATAAACAAATATATATTTAGGGCTGGATGTGTTTGGCTTTGTTTAAAATATTTAGTGCATACTTGAGTCATTTTATCATGCTTTTTGGTGAAAATATGAGAGCTAGAAACTTACCTGAGGCTTTCATTGAATCAGAGAAACATAGAATGGTTTGGGCTGGAAAGAACCTTAAGATCATCCAGTTCCAACCCCCCTGCCATGGGCAGGGATGCCTCACACCAGACCGTGTCGCCCAAGGCTCTGTCCAACCTGGCCTTGAACACCGCCAGGGATGGAGCATTTACAACTTCTATGGGCAACCCAGTCCAGTGCCTCACCATCCTTACAGTAAAGAACTTCCTCCTTATATCCAGTCTAAACTTCCCCTGTTTCGATTTAAACCCATTCCCCCTTGTCTTACTACTACATGCCCTTGAGAAAAGGTATTCACAGAAAACACACATGGCCACCACAGTGCCAGGCCCTAAGGGTACACCACCAGGCTGTACTGGCCCTGTCAGACCCCCTGGGGCTCCCTCAACCCTGCCCAGAGCCCCATGTTAGCCCCCCTAGCCACCTCTCAGGGTCAGCAGTCCCCAAGGCCACAGCAGGGCCAGTCTCCAGATCCCCACAGCCCTGCCCTGACCTGCCACAAGCCCACCCAAGAGCACCATGAGGCTCACACATGTTTTTGGCAGGGGTAAATGATGTTCAGTCTTGCTCTTAAGTCCATGTCACATTCAGTGTTTTAAATACTGCAGCCTGGGCTTTAATAACTTATTTATAGCTAGACTTTAAAGAGAGTTGCAGAGGCTGGAAACAACATTTTGTAGAGGTGTTTCTCTGTGTGTATGCTGAAATCAGAGAAAAAAAAAGAAAAATAATGCCAAAAGGAGGTTAGAATGTCACACTTCATTCGCTGAAGTATGGAATGGGTATCTGAAAACGCTGAGATTTGAATTTCAAGGTCAACACCCTTAACATTGCTCCTCACTCAGCTTCCTCACCTCCTCCTCAAAGCCTACCATCTTTAATCTGTTCCAAAGCAAACAATATGCTTCTTAGAAGTATATTGACAGCTTTCGGGATAAGACCCTTCTAGCAAAAATACTTTTTTTGTGCAAGTGAGATCAACAGCCCTGGCTATTCCCTGGTGAGTGGTTTGATGCCTGGAGCTCACGCCTATAATTACCTTTCTTTTGTTTTCTTGCCTTGGCTAATCAAACAAATATGAAAATGTCTCTTTTGTCTCCCCCAAAAAATTTTAGGGTACTCCCCAGAATTCATGTTTATGTCACTTCTCTTATTTTTGTGAAGAGGCTTAAGGGAAGGGATTTTCTAAAGAAGCTTAATAGCCGCCATAGAAGCCCTAAAGATACACTGCCAAATAAGAACGTGTCCTGGCTTCTAATGAAATCAATAGAAGTAATCTATAACAAAGGAAGAAAACACAGCTGATAGATATATATCTAAGCAGAATGGAAAGAACTGAAACAGAAGAATGTGAGAGCAGGAAACACCTTTCTTCCAAAGCACAATAGATCTTATTTAGTTAAAAAACTAATACAGCTTATTTAACTAAGTGATTATTTTTACTTTCCCTCTCTTGTTTGTCAAATCTAGCTCTCAGGATAGATATCCAAATAGGGGAAGTTGAACATTCATGGTAAGCAGTAACAGCTGGTAAGCTAATCAACTGAGTCAATGTTTCTGGTAAAGATGTCCCTACATACGCATTAGCTATCTTTAAATATATATAACAAGAAACCAAGTTTCACTGGCTAGAAGAGGTGGCAAGTAAAAATTAGAAGTGTTATTTCTAATCTATCAACTTCAACTAGGAAAAGTATCTAAAGTAGATTTAACATAGTACTTTGCAACTGGGAAGGGATTCTTGTCCCATTAAAACCTATGGAAGAAATCAGAAGGAGGATTTTGCTTTTGCTCTTGGGAGCATCATGAAATGTGACTCTGCTGTGTCCCTGATTAAGAAAGTGAATTATGCATGTTGTTTCTGTAAATCTACATCTTTCTGCTGGCTTGTGTTGATAGTTCCCCTTTCTAGAACACTGTTTCCCAAGATCAATGGCTAAATGATATTCTTGTGTGTATTAACCATCAGCGGTATTAAGGAGGGAGACAGGTGAATTGGTTCTGTTACACATGTTCACTGGGTCACAAAGGAAGGGCGAAAAGATAATTTATATGAAAAATTCATTCCTGTCTTCTCACTTAAAGCTTAATCCAAATCCTACTAAAGCCACTGGAAATATTTCTGAGGGAGGACTTAGATGCAAATATCTGAGAAGGCTGGCTTGGAATAGAACATAAAAATCAACTCACATTTAGGAACAAGATCTAGGGTATATTTAAATGTGCTTTTGTAAAAATCAAGCTATTTTTCTACTACAGTCCTGTACAAAACTAGTAGGAGATGACAAAGAAAGGTGGAACACCTTGAAGGGTTGAAAGAAAATAAAGCTTTTAAAAATTAAATTGCTCTAATTAAATGCTAGAAGGCCTTAATTACAATCAGAGCTAGAGTGGGACACAGCCAATGTGTGTGTTTGAGAGAATACTTTTTCTGTATTTTATATCTTACTATAAACTTCACAGTACCTGTGTTACAGGTTTTTATCTGGGATTATAAGCGTAGATTGTATCTAAATGAATTATATTTTAATAATTGCAATGGGCAAATGTAGAGAAGGTATGAGAAGTAGAGAAGGTATGCACTGTTAGATTACGTTGTAAATATTAATGCATATTAAATTGAGAGGAAAGCAAAGAGATTAATAGATTCCCAGTGCCTAAAGACACTTGTTCTTGCCATCCTTCATGAGCTAATTTTCATGTGAATTGAAGTGGATTTGTTGTCATGGAAGTTTGTTTTTATCAGAAGTTTCTATAAATTTGCATTTTTCAATATAAAAACCCCATCTTGCTATGGAGCTTACAGTTGAAAGCATCTAAGCACAAGTGGAAAAAAAAGTAGAAGCACTATGTTCTTTCTTGCGTATTTTGAAATTCTAATAGCATCAAATGCACATTCACCAGCCCCAGACAAGAGAATTCTGATTTCAAGCTGTTGTCTGCCTGCTATGCGGCTCATTGCAACTTCCTTTAAAAAACTAATTGTGGCAGGTCTTTGAGACAGGCTGTTGATCAGAGAGAGCTGATCTGCTCTCCATAAATAAGGCAGTGCTTGTATTTCAGACTCACCCCTGCTTCCCTGAGGAAAGAGGTACAAGAGATGTACCATGCTTCACCCCTGGCACCATTCATGCCATTTGTGCCCCAGAGCTGCTATATGGGGTGACTTGGAGAAGCTTCATCTCTGTCTTCCTTTCCAGACCCACACTTCCAGGTGATGCCTCCTCCTCTGGTGGTGGCTGGTGTCCTGAAAGCTGTACTGATCCAACAGGATTAAACCGAGGATCTGCCTTTTACAAGGCATTTTTCTAAGACTGAAGGCATTATAGGCTTTGTGTGCATTAATACATTAACAGGGCTAGGGCTGAGCCCTGGTATGTGCTCACCATCTGCTAAAATGTTTGCACAGATTTTGGCCCAGTTCTGGCTGGTCAGCTAGTGCTTCCCAGGCAGCCTATGGGCTTGGGGTGGTTACAACAAGCCAGAGACCATTCCCAGCAGCCACATTAAATTTCATGCATAATATAAATATTAGCACAGAGTTTTACCATATAGAAGATACTTAATAAATAAAATATATTTATATAATTCATAAATATTACTATATTAGTTTAACAGATAGTAAAAGAATAATATTCATGTTATTAATAGCCCATAGATAATGAATTATATGTTCTATATAAACATCGATTAAATATAATGTAATAATATATTAATATTAAATATAGATAATGATATGATAATATATTAATATGACTCTCTACATAATGATAATATAACTGCTTTGTATAGGGGGATCAGGAGGCCAAGCGTTACACCTGGGCTGTGCTGTTACCATTTGTCTCAGAATCAAGGAGAAGCTCTCACTCTCTTTTAATTACCAATGTGGATGTAACCACAGCAACTGGTCTGTAAGGAGTGGTGGTTTCTAAACCGCTGTGGATTCTATTAACTTCTGAAGGCATTTGCCACAAACCAGATCTTGAAGCTAGAGAGAACTGGTCAATTTTTCAATGAAAACATAACCTCGGCTGACCCATGCCTATAGCTAGCAGCAGGTTTTGGGGTCACCGGGGCAACTTCCTGCAGCCAAGTATTCACCTTGTTTCTTCTTTTCTATGGGGATGCTTTTTCAACTAGTTTATGCTTTGTTTATATTATCATTGTAATTCTTAGGAGTGCAAATAATAGGCAGCAGTTCCATCTATATAAACATGCAGCCTTGTCAGGAACTCTGCAATGGTCAGAATTTGCAACACTGATAAGAATCACACCAGAGTCCTTCTCAGATTCATAATCCACAGCAAGAGCAGGGCTAGAGACTGGTAAAACAATATTTGTTCTGCCAGCTTTCCTAAAACATGCTTTAATCACTTTCCTTTATCAGCTCTATGCAGCCCTCGTTTGCTAGGAGAAATTAGCTGCAACTAATTTACAAGCAATGAGTAATAGGCAATTTATCTAGAAGCTTACAACTGTTGCCTGGATACAAATCTGTACAAATGCTTTTATATATAAAATGCTTTTATGGTATTTGCAGTAATTTGTTTTGACGACAAATTGTCAAACAGAAAGCCAGGGCACATGGCATTACTACCTTAACCTCCTATATGACACGAACGACTGCCCTTTGCCTCCATGGAAGAGGTATAATAAGGAGCAGTACCTTGTTGAGCCCTGTGTGGTGAGAGAATACATGTGATCTCTGAATATGATTCTTACTTGCCTCTAGAGGATGAGACCTGAGAATGCAAAGAGCAGAATTTAATTTAATAAGCTGGCTACATTTATTAGCAGCTGCTGCTATTTTGCAAGGCAAAACATTGGAGAAAACTATTGTTAAAAAGCCCCCAACCAACAACAAATCACAAAAAAACAAACAAAACCCCTTATTGAAATACACTGAGTTAATAAAGGGCACTTGCTATACCTCTTAAAGGTTGAACTGTTAGAGTTGATTGCAAGGATGTTGAAAACCTGTGGGTAGGAACAAAAAATTGCAAACCAGATTATTATAGAGTCTGGAGAGATGTTTTGAACCAGCTTTTTTCTTTTCTTGTTCTAATGCTCATATTTTCCTTGCCAAAATCAGCCTGTGTACAGATACATGCAAATCAAACACTGGAGTTCCCAAGGTGAATGCTAAGTTGCATCCACGTGTCCAGCTGCTGAAATGTGTCCCAGAATCACAAGAATGGTGGGAAACAAGGAAATCTCCTTTGCAGAGATTTGCTGCTCACTTTAATTGGACCCACACTCTGCTTCTCTGCTTTTTGTAGAATGAGTAGTTTGATTTAACTGTAACTAGCTCAGGTCAGAAAATGAAGGAGGAAAGTTCCTCAGACACAAGCTGTGAAGCTTCTGCTGCATTTTCCCCTTATGTTTCTGAGCTTCATCAAAGAAAGGACACCAGCGTGTTCTTTAAGAGTCTAGGACTTCTGGGCGAGGAACTTACTTTTGGTAATTTTTCATTTTGCTTGGGTTCCTTTTCCCTGGCAGCTTGCCGTGCAGAGCATGGACAGACTGGATAGAGCAACCTGGTTCCCATGCCTAAAATATTCTGCACACTGCTAAGGCTAAAGATAATTTATGTCAGTTTATTAAGATTTTTTTTCTCATTTCAGAAATTTCTAACAATGATGCCTTTCCCCTATTAAAAATCCACTTAACGTTTATACAAACTTAAGCAAGCCAGCAAGCAACTATGATCGAGTAATGTTTACCACTGTATTAGATTGCTTTCCTCTGTTATCTTTGGCCCTTGTCTGCTTGGTATACATTTCCTCTGGGCCTAAAGGATTCAGATGGTCACATTGTTAAGAGAATCACTACCAGATCACTTTGCCCATGTCTGTGAAAAAAAAAATAGGAGAATTTAAAAGGTAGGCTAGGCATATGTTGTGCTCCCAATTCACTGAATTTTCATTTGAGTTTTGATAGCTTATTTTCCTGTTGGTGTTTGCAGGTATATTATGTAGAATATGATCATTAGCACATCAAGTTAATATGGCACTTCTGCATTGTTTTAAGCATACTCTTATTCTGTTGATGTGTTCTGAAGAGGAAAATAGCTATGATGTAAAAATCAATCCACCATATAAAAACTGCTTCTCTGCTTCCTCACAGAGAAAAGAAACCTTTTTAGTGATGTTTAGAAACAAGTCTCAGTGTGAGAAACGTAGTCAGCTCTGCATGACTGCTGAAAGCACTGCCACTTGGCAAAAAATATTCAGGGCCTTGCTAGCAAGGTTCTCCTTGAAAGATAAATTCTTGAAAGACTCGAATATTTCTTCATCTTTATCTACAGGTGTGCAGCCAGCAGTGCATTTCCAGCAATGCAGATGGGAAGAGCAGTGGGAGGCAGGTTTCTGTGGTGTTCGGGTTTTTTTGCAATTATTCCCATAGAAACATCTTTACCTGCTTGCCTCACCTTATATTTTGCCAAATAAAGCCAGTTTGTCAATCACTTGGGTGGTAGCTGCTACTCTTTAATTACTGAACAAAAAGTAACTTTCTTATTTTAACTTGGATAAGTGGCAGCTCTGCCACCCTTTCAAGGATGGTAGATCAAAGGCAGCACCTTCTTAGCTCCTATCATCACTTCAGAGCATCACAGAAAGTATTCATTGAAACAACAACCTTTGGCTGTATCTCTTTAAGGTGTAGTTTCCACAACTTGCAATGTAGACTCACCTCAAAGCTGAAAAACACTTACCCAGACTTCTGAACATGAGAACATAGGACATTTTATTAAAAATGTTATAGGCAAAATAAATAATTCAAAAAGTATCTCCAAGATTATTTTAATGTTGTATAAACCAATGGATAAAAATTTAAAGGTGAGATACTAAGAGGCAAAGCAAAAGCCCAGCCTTCCTCTGCAAATAGCAAAACTAGCAAGTGATCAGACAAGAAAATGAAGAGAATAATAAATTGAGAAAAAGCATTACTACTTTTTTTACTTTTTATTTGTTCCAATATTTTTAAACTCTAAAAAGTGATATTTAAAGTAAAGAATGAAGAAAAGAAGTTCAAATAAGTATGGGAAAGATATAAACTGCAACTGGAAACCCCTGTGTGTTTAAATGGGGTGGCTCAGAGAGTCTTCTGGAGGGTTTGCTGCCTTTGCACTGGGCTACCCTGAGCTATGCAGCCTCACCACACCACATCCTCCAGCTGTTGGGCACATGAAGAGATCCACAGGCATGAGGGAGCAGGAGCATTTGCTGCTGAAAGATGGTGAAAGTTGTAGCGAGATAATGAAGCCATGCAGGAACAGAGAAGGATCAGGAGGGAATCTGACATAAAGCCAGATGGCTTCATGCCCGGCTCTGGTGGGAGATAGGTGGTCAAGTGATGCTTAGTGGTGATGGCACAAACTTTTCTGGTTGTTTTTTGTGTGTTGGGGTAGGAAAGTAAAAGAAGGTGATGGTCTTATTCTTATGAGAATAAATTTGCTTTCTTTATGTCTGTAATTAATAGGTTCAAGGTTTTAGGGGCTACCGTCCTCACTAAGAATGACTAATTTATGGTCTGTATTAACACTGTTTCATGTTTGTGAAGAAAGGGTAAACTTCTGTCCAATGCGAATTAAATTTTATCAAAGAAAGTTCTGATTAGCTAGTAGTCTTTACTATCTTTCAGCTTCATGACAGACTGAATCAGTGAAGAGAAGTGAAAACACAACTTGGAATTTACAAGTGATTACTGGAAACTTAACTTGATGTTTCAATTCACTGATTTTGTTCCCTGAAAGCAAAATATAAATGGAAAATTGACAAGAGTGTACCCTATGGGACACAGAAAATCTGAATCTTAGTGGATGTGCACTTGTTAAAGTAACATGGGAAATGCTGAAGCAAACTACATAGATACAAGCTTATTAATGTTCAGTTTTATGGTGTAATTTTTTTTGTTGCCTGTAGTTTGATTCAAGTTTCAAGAGAGATTTTTTTTGTCAGTTTGAAGACTTTATGTCAATACAATAGGTTTAGTTCTGTGCATACAAACCTATTTTCCAGTATTCTAAAGTATGTTAGAGCAAGACTGAAATTTTATTTCTGCAGAAAAGAAAGCTGTGTTCTATAGCTCCTTAGCAAAGAAGCTTCAGAATTATTGCTATAATGCACACTTCTAAAGCAAGGTTATTTCTTCTTATTAAAAAGCATGGAAGACATGACAAATGCCCAAAAGTTTTGTCCTTCAAATATTCTTTCAATGGTTCTATGCATTGTCATGAACAGTCCTACTGAAATCATCCTTAAATGTAATTAACAATGCATTATTAATTATTAGTATCAAGGTATGCACGGTCCTTTCAGATGCCTTACATTTGAATCATAATTAGACAGTTGCTGTAAAAATCAACATAAATTAATGTCAGAACATCAGATGTTTGTGGCAGCTCAGGCCAAAGGTCCATTTAGCCTGGCATTCTGCCTCCAGCAGCGGTCATAAGTGCAAGAATATGGCAAATGTATATGACACTTCCCTCCTACCCTCCTGGATGTATTTTGCTTACTCAGTGAGTGTAAGAGGTAGAAAAGTGTCCAGATGGTGTCTTTCCAATTCTTCATCAGTCTCCTCTTGAGTTGAGCCTAGTTGTGCCTAGTTGCATCCACAGTGTCCTCTGGCCAAGTTTCAGTTTTTCTTGGTCTAAAAAGGTCCTACACATTGCATGAAACACTACGTCCTTTTGATTAATTCAAACGTTTATGAGATATGGAAAGGCATGACAGAAAATGCAATGAAAATGTTGGTAATCTCCTGTTTTTCTCCCCTGTACGTGTCTATGTATTTGGTGGTTGTTATCTGCCTTCATGGCATGACACTTCTAAGTTTGAAACCTACCGTTCACTGCAGATTTGTCAACCAATAGAATATGTATCTCCATGGACAACATAACATCTGAGCAGCTCCTACTTTTTAGAAAGAGAAACAAACAGTCCAAGTTAAAGTTGAGAGAAAGGCTTGACCCATGTTGAAACAACCCATACGGTTTATTACACCATCTGCAGCAGATCTCCATTGGTGGTCTTACCCTTTCGTTGTGCAGATGACAAGGGCTGGATCCATCTCTAGCTTCTGCCTTGCAAGCACTGCTGCCAACAAGAGCTATGGCTGCTCAGGGGTGGAGAAAACTTGGGTGTGGAATTAATAGGAAACTTATAAACTGCTACAAAACACCCTCTTTCTAGGTGGATAGCACTGTAGATCTACAAACCTTGATTTTGGAAAGTTATTATTCTTTGGCCATGAAATTCAGATGCTAGAGGAAGGACCCGGCAGCCTGTGGAGTTGTACTGGGAAATTACAAAGCAAGCAGCAGACATCCTGGCACACACATGTTCTTCTGAAGGTGGCAGCTGCTCTACTCTGATTAGCAGCCATGAAACTGTTTGGTTGTGAGCCAGACTCATAAATAAAGTAACTCTTTCAGTACCAAATCTGCCTTTAGATGTTAGAATGAAAATATATTAAAGAAGCTGTTTATTTTCCAGTCCTACAGCACATGTGTTACCCTGAATCAAAAGTCAAGCCCCATAATGCTGAAAAGTGCTATCTGAATGTAGTGGGTATATTATTTTTACAAACTCTGAGACAAATAAGTGAATTAGTTCAGACTGTTGAATGAGATCAGAATGACCTCTGTCCAGTTGCTCAAAAGGGATCCTCATTTTCTCTTGGTTCTGAAAAATATTCTGCTGTCAGCAGTGCCAAAACTATTTTCGTTTTAGCCTTTCCAGCTAAGCCAGGCTGCTGAGCAGCATGTTTGATCCTGAGAGCAGATTTAACATGATCCTAGCTACAGTGGTTAGCTAGGACTATCCAGGTTGCCTGTAGGAGCTGCAAAAGTTGAGCATGCTAAAGAGTGCCTCCCCTAAGTGCTGGCACACAAAGGGTTTTATGAAGGGATAACACTGACTTCAAAGATAAGCAAGTTGCTATGAAAATTAAATCCCGCCGAGTATGACGACAGCTGGGGAAACCAAATAAGAAGATTAGTTGAAAATGTAGTGGTCATAAGATTTAGCAATTCAGCAATTCCTATTTGATCCTGGGAAGCATTTCTGAGATAGTGGGGAAAATACCATCCCAAGGGTATTCCCTAGGTACCCTCCATTGTGGTATAAACTTGACTCGCACTTACACAGCAATGGCAAACGATTGAGGAAAACACTAGAAAATAAGTGAAAGTTTACAGAAGGAGACAAGATATCTGCAAGGCAATTTGTTCTCAGTGAAAATTCAAACCAGAAGAGATCATACAATTAGTGTCCACTGAGACACCATTTCCCAGGGGTTTGCAAACTGTCAGAAGCTAAACCCTGGCCACATCAACCTGATACACATCCCTCAGTCTGCTCCTTTCTGCTCCTTATGTTTGAGTATTACCATGCTGTCTTGATAAGCTTGGCAGCTGCTCACTTGAAAATCATGTTATGCTGCTGGTGGTGATGTCTGAGGAGAGCTGCTCAAGCAGAAAGCCTCATTGTGTGGCAAATAGTGTCTTTTTGCAGCCTAGCAGACTTTGTATTGGTAGCTCAGGCTGTCAAATAAGGCAGCATGCATATTATAATATCCATGCTGCTAAAATCACAGGTTTCCTTTAAAATCAAGTATTCAAAGTTATTAATAGTTGCAGGTGTGTGATCCAATGAAATAATTGGAATGGCATATGGGAAATGAGAGGATTTATCACTGACAAGATCTTTCTCCTCTTTCCATCATTTAAGTTCTCTGGTATGTTTCAGTAATTTCCAGGCAAATACTGTGCTAGTAAGTTTAATTTTCCTGGGGAAAGGAAATGACCCTTTTTTTTCTTCCCCTGAGAACATGTTTTCACACTTTTAATCAGAATATGCTGAGACTGACTCAAATCACAGAAGTGTGTCAAAATACATAATAAAGCCTGGAAAGTGGTAATGGCAGGTTAGCTTTTTGGTTTTATATTTCCTTACATTTTTACCTTTAAGGAAATGAACTTCAACCAGTACATAAATATATATCTAAATATACTTACAAAATCATAGAGATTTTGGTGATTGACTTCTGAAACTGAATTAGGAAACTGGCAGATAAAAGCAGGGTTAAGAGGCAACTGGCCTCTCTGGAAAATATTATCAGAAGTTGGAGTGACACTGTTTACTCCAAAGAATATAAACTGATATTCAGGTTCCTTTTTACTCTCTCACTGATATTTCTCATTAGATCTGCAGCACAACCTGAAAACAAAGCAGGGCTTATATGGGAGGATTATGCTGTTCCACTGACACTTGATTCAAACGGATGCTCCTTAATCATACTGGGATGTCTCTAATGCCACTCTAACTTCAAAGCCTGCAAGAGACTCTGCTGCCCCCTTGTTTTCCAGCTTTTCACCTACTTTTCATTCTTTTTCTTCATAAATATGGCAATGGGAAGATTTATACAGGAATTGTAAAAAAATTGTAAAGCAGTAAGTATGTGTTAGCAAAAATAAACTGCAAGTGCCAAAGTATTTGTACTAATTCGAGAAGCTGTGTCCAAGAATAGAGCATATTTTCTCTTTGCGTTTTTCCTTCACTGGGGCAGGTACAAGAGAGTGCATGGCAGTTTCTCCATTGATTCTAACGTGTTTGGCACAATCATGACACTCTCCTCACTCAGCAGAGGCAGAGCTCTGCATGTCATCTTAAAATCAAGATGGCTTTTTTGCAGCCTTAAAGTAGTAGAGCTGGGACATGAATGGAAACCACTGTCATTCTTGTTCCATCTTATTTTCTTTTTCTTTGAATGCAAATTCTCAGCAGTAACAAAACCAAAGAAATTTAAAAAAAAAAAAGTATTTTAAAAGGCTTCCACCAAAAAATAGTGATTGCCTTGTCTCTACAGTTCTATGTGAACAAAACCTCATCTTTGTGCCAATATCATATCCAGAAATTAAATCTGGGAACACCTGCCTTTTGTTTTATGTGGTGTTTGCCTGTAGAACAGAGAATATTTCCTTGTTGCACTGTGGGCCATGCCAGTAGCTGGTGACCCTGCTTTCTCTCTGCTCCTGGCAGGGAGCTGCCCAGATCAAGAGTCCCATTGCATTTGGAGTGGTAGGGTGGGCAGAGCTGCTCTGAGGCAGATCACATTAAGTGATCTCCAGAGGCCTGGTACCAGCATTTCTGGGATTTTGTGGTTTTGTTATTTGCGACTGAGATTGGCATTTGGAAAGTCTGAAGTGTTTTCCCAGCTTTCCCAAGGGCACCCATGTCCCTGTATGGTTCTAGATGTACTGAGCAGGGATGGTTAAATCATCTTTCTTTTAGTTGCTGGTTGATTCTTCTATTAGGTTCATTACTCGGTATGTTTGCAGGCACCATCACCCCTGAGACATATGTTCGCTTTGTAATAGTAATGAAAATGAAGCCAGTGGGCAGTTGTGATGGGTCATGGGAGATGGAACTTGGATCAGGGTTTGATCTTTTGTGTTGCTTTGGCCCTCACTCTCTCTTAAACCGCTTTCAAAGTATTTTTATAGCATGTTTTATAGTCCCTTCAAGATCACGAGTTAGTTGCTTTTCTCTTACATTTTTCGGTTTAGATTTATGTTTTGGCTCATATAAAAAGAAACATGTTTTTCATATGAGTTTTATGTTTTGTTTTATATTAGATATATGTTTATTTATGTAAAGTCTTAAATAAATGTTTTCAGTTACAATGCTCTCCATCAGTTTTAAGAGCATTGTTTTCCTTTGTATCGAACATCTAGAACAGAAACTTGATGATAGAATTAAATCATCTGAATATTTACTGTTAATGATGACATGTAGAAAGAAAATATTATCTATTTAGAAGTTTAAAAAACAGACAAAAGAAAAATGCAACACCAACAAGCACGTTGTACATGGGATTTTGTGTAGCTGCTCTGAGTTAGCAGCTGGAAATAAGGCAATAATGAGGTTTGTAAATGGTGTAAAACTTGCAGGTTATCTTTGCCAGGATTCGTGTTCTTACAGAGCTGCATTTTGGTTTTGGTATTTGTGATAGGTTATTACTAATTTCACTTTTCAAACAACTAAAATGTTTTACTCTGAAAGGGAAAGTTTATGTTTCTTCCGTTAGGAGCTACTTTACGGTGACTTGTTTTCAACAGCAAATGTGACACCACACTTGGAAGAGTGCAGATGTTTGTCCATCACTGGTGTGGCTCTGAAGCCCTTTGCAACAAGCACAGATCACAGTTGGCTGGGAGGCAGCTTCTGTGGCATCATGGCTTCCCTAGGAAGTTTGTTTCACGCAGGCTCTGATATATTTGCAGGGAGAGAGGGAGTAGCATTTTAAGGAGGAATCACTGAATATATTGGGGACCGTTCTCTTGTTATTTCAGATCTACAGAAGGCTTTCATGAGGACAGTGCTGGAGGGCTTTGATATTACATCTTGTCAGGTGACAAAGGTACTCCCTCTCTCTTCTAGCATTTGTAGCACCCTCCCAGCCCCTAGGCTGGATAAATTGTGTCACCTCCTCTTAGCAGCTATTGCTCTTCCTTTGGAGGAGCCATTTGCAGCGGTGGCTGCTGTGGCTCCAGGCCATCAGCACAGACCAGCCCTGGCACAACCCTCCCTGCCTCCAGCCAAGGATCTCCAGTCTGCTGCGAATAAAAAAGATTAGTGGTTATGTTAGTAAATGCAGCATGATGTGTAACACCTAAATACCTTTAAAAATGCAACCTTTAGTCTTTAGCTTTTTCTTAAGGAATATAAATACTTGAGGAAAGGGCAACAATATAAAAACTATATATCTAGCATTACCTACATCTTACTGTGTGCAAGGAGGCTGAAGGAAAGGGCAGCAGAAATTTGTAGTCTTTATTTTGCATAAGGGTGATATTACAGGGCCATGCATTAGGAACAGCAGGGATAAGTTTCATATATCAAACTAAGTCTCTGGTGCATCTTCACATTGTTTGTGGGATCTTACACAGGGCTGCCTGGCTGAGATTGGCCTGGGGAACTTCTGTCATAACAAAGATGGACTTTTGCTGTAAAGGAAATTATCTGTGTGGTGTACAGAGAATACCAGGGTTGATTTAAGTTTTAAAAATTCATAACTCTACTTTTGTTTATAGTCTTCACTCAGATCCCCTGAAAATCACAAATCTTCTGGGAAGAAAAGCAAAATGAACAGGCACTTAATGTGTTTAATGTCCCTGCAGCTCTCAAATATTATTGGCTTCTGCTTTTTCTCTTGAGAGCTGCCAAAATGTGGACTGTTGCACAGGTGTCAATAATAATTTCAAATTGGCCATTCCCAACGATAGCTTGTCTGAAAGATAACTTGTTTCAGTTTCAAAAGCCATCAATTTGCTCATTAGAATGCAGTAAGGGGAATTTCCCAGAAGGCCATTGATCCTGTCAAATGTTGTGGTAATGTAAAATAGTGCTTTCAAACATTGCACAGTGTTAGACTGCCCTTCAAGAAAAGGCAGGACCTATTATTCTGTCCTATAACATTCCATTATGGTTTCATGTTCCATTGTTAAAAATTGTTGTTGAAAGAATACAATGCATTTTTACCATAAATGTTGGGAAGCAAGAATGTGTTGGGGTTTTATGCTTAGAGAGAGAAGATGGTAATGGATCTGGGACTTGTTCTAGCAACACTATTTCAAAATTCTATGAGTTTTAAGGCAAGCACAGTACTTTGAGTATTTTGTGAATGCGCATGTGTGTGTGAGAGAGTAAAAGTTCCCTGCCTTCCTATCAGTTCACACATCAATGCATTGTGTTAGGTACCATGCATCACATTCACTGTATCACTTCACATGCAATGAAACATCGTACACCCATACTTTTAATTGTTCTTAAACATGCTTATTTAAAAATCAAAGCACAATTTTCATGGTTAGCTAAGACATCATTTGGGAAGCTTACCATATTTCTTTAACTGTCAGATTATGTTTTTTTCCTGGAGTATATAACTAGAAACCAGAAAATGAAACAAATCTGCAGGTGTTCAGAATAGGCAGTTCTCATACTGACTTCCAAAAGCTGTCCAGCTTTTATGTCTCTTATGCTGTGAACTAGACCAATGATTTACACAATTCTATTATATATGCAGCTATTGATAGAGAAGGGAAATATGTCAAATTTCAAAAATCCATATTTGTCAACAAGGAGATCAGATCATTAAGAAAGGTCCGTAGCTGTGGTTTTAATTTTTATTCTTTATTTTTTATTCTGCCATTCCCATATATTTTCTGCTATAAACAGAGCGGGAGCTGCAGACCACACAGTGGCAGATTATTATTAGTAAAATCCTTTCAGACATAATGGAGGATTTCTTTTAAATGAAATAATAGGTTAAAAAGATACCCTGTTCAATAAAAAAGACAACACCTAACATATTTATTTTAGCTGGTGGAAGATGATTGATCTTACCAGCCAAGATGCAGTCAAAGGAAGCTGAAGATTTCAGTGTAATAAGCCCTGTGCAAGTTTATACTCCATTGTATTAATGTGTGAGCTAGGGTTAAGACAAAGAGATGCAGACTGAAAGCAATGTCTTTTACAAGAAGCAGGCACCTGGCAGTTTGGTAAGGGATTTTGCAATAAGAAGCTGTGCTCCCAAAGTCCTGAAGTGAGATCAATGTAAAAGGTGAATAAAACCAACAAATAAAGGTAAGCAAAGAGTGTTTGGAATCTCTCAGTATGCACCAAAAACTTGGATAACGCTGTAAATTCATTTCAGATATAAAGTACAAAATAAAATACCTGAAATGATGCAAATATTTTAATTTAAATCTCAGAAAGTGAATACTTGAAGAATTAAATTGATGGTTTTAATGTGAAAGATGTAAAATACAATTTCATTTGGATTTATGACTATGATCTCATTATAGTGAATTATATGTTTAAAAGTTGTGAAATTAGACATGTCAAATAGAACTATGGCTGAGCTCATGTTTCTGTAGCAATTCTCAGATAAGTGTCAGTCTCTAATATATTATTTAATTAAAAATCTAATTGAGATGTGTTATTGCTTGTAATTAGTCTCCATAAATGAAATGTAGTTTTGTGCTCATTATCTGTATCTTTTTTTTCTTGCAGCATTTCATACCCCAGTAAGTCTCAGGAGTTTGGCTTACTGGCCCCTCTTTCACTACACTAAGGGGGAGGAAATGCAGGATAAAAGCCAGCATCAGTCCATGTTTTCCTTCTTTGTTGAGTCCCTGCTGGAGGCCTGAGCTATGATTCAGTTCAAAGCTGATGTCCTCTGTGCCAGCCAAGCCTTGAATATTTGCTCTCTTCACAGTGGGAAGATGCAGTGTATCTGTATCAGGTGGGGTACAGAGCCTGTTGGGGCTGAGTCCCCCCCAGCTTTTAAGAGATCCCATAGATAACTGAGTTGTGGAGAAGGACTTCTGGGTTGCTAGTGAAGTATGGATGCCTTCCTACAGATGCTGGTTGGGGCTCTGACTTCAAAAGAGTGTCTGCTGTTGTACTCACCCTTATCTGGTGGTAGCAGAACATCCACTGTTTCCTGAAAACAGCCGGTCAGTCTGCTGGATCCAGCCCTGGGGAGGCTGATTCAGTGTTGTGGGAGTGTTTGCAGTCTGTCTGTAGGCACTGAGGCAATATGGGGTGGTTTCTCCATAATTGCCTTCCAGCCAAAACCAGCTTTACATGGCACAGGATTTCTCATCACATAAAACACCGAATAAAGAGCTTTGATGTAAGTTTAATAACATGTGCTAGGAAGTATAAGATCTAAAGCTTGACAAATTTTGCAAGCTGTGAAACTCTCTCTCTCATGTCTTTATTATACCCCATCTCCAAACAGTACCTATTCTGGTTATTGAGAGCTCCTGAAGCCTGTTCTTATATGGCCTCATAGTCTATTGACTCAGACCGAAGGTCAGACTGCTGCTATTTGTGATCTATAATATGCTAACTCAGGCAGACATGGCTGAAAAAGACCTCTTCATCTGTTTGCCACTACTCCAGAGTGAACCTATAGTAACCACAAGGCTGTTTTGATTCCCAAGGGGCTATAAACAGTCAAATGTGTCTGACTACGACCAGTTAATGCTATTCATGAAGCAGTGCAAAGCTCTTATGTCTAATGTGCACCTTGTGAGGATGTTGTGCAGCACTGAGAATTGTGCCTAGGATGTACTCTGCCTAAGACAGACACCAGGTGAATCCATTTTCCTACTTGTCCAAATTTCTTACAGAGATAGAGATGTCTTTCAATATCTTCAGAAAAAAAGAAGCCATAACTACATAAATGAAATATCTGAGCAGAATCCAGTCTAGAGCTTTGAAAGGTCTTCATCTTGTCACTGGCTGTACAGGAAATTAACGCACAATTTGGATGGACTGCTGTGCCAAAATCCTTTATATTAGACTTTACTTTTCCTAACTTGTTCCTGTTTGAGAACTAGAAGTTATTTACCTTTTGAAACACAATGTGAGATTCACTTTGAGTAACTTCAGGTATTTATAACATATATATCTAAATCTGACTATCCCCCTGGCCATAGTCAGTAGATAAATAGGCATTGATTGAGGTGTACCTCATGATGGGGACATCCGGAATCAGGTGAGACAATTCCTTTCTGTGGCTGTGGTGGAATGGCTGAACACCACTTTCTGTGTACCCAGAGAGGCTGCAACATGAGGTCCCACTAGCTCTAAGGCTCATTTATGCCTCTGAAGTCAGCATTTACCTTGATACAGCTCTGTTTACAATCTGGTTTTGCAATGCCACTATTTCTCTTACAGCCTTGTTCCATTCATTCTGAATATCATATGGATACTTCTAACCTGGGCTGCAACACCATGTTATCTGTTGTATTTTGAAATTAACACTGGAATAAGCAAGACAAAGCTTGCTTGAATGTGCAGGACTATGCAGGACCATATTCCAAGGCTGCTTGTGTCACCTGAAGTTGTGTACCCTCAGAGCAAGGTTTGTCCCACGACATTTTCAGCGGGGCTGATCCAGAGCAGGGCTGACTGCCCAAGTCTGTGCCTATTCTGAAAAGTACAGGAACGTCGCTTCTTCATAGGGCTGAAAACCACGAAACCTGTGAAGCTTGGCTTCTCCAGCCCAGCGCTGATTAACAACTTACTTGCTTCTAAGGAACGTGTTCTGCCCAGTTTGCAAAACAGTGGTGCGTTATGATCCTCAGGATTTCGTTTTACAAGCGTGGATTTAGACAGTCACAGATTATTTGGTGGCATCTGCAGATTCACTGCATGCTGCAGTTGCTGCAAGTGGCAACATGATTTGGTGGGGTATTGATGTTCAGGAGGTGGGTGGGTGTCCCTGACGAGGTTCTGTGGTCAGTAGATGGAGGGTTTCTTCCTCCTCAGCAGCTCTGGGAGGATGCACAGAGAGGTTTTGAGCAGCAGGAGAGGATTTACTTTTGGGTGGATGATGTGAAGTGTGCCTGGGGGTGGGGAGGGAGGCAGGGGAGCCCGCGCAGGGCAGGCGGGTTGGGAGATGCTGGGGAAGGCGTTTTCCTCTGCGGAAGGGGGTTAACGGGGTGAGGAGGTGTAAGTCTGTCCAGGGGTGCAAACAGGAGGAACGAAGCCATTTTCTGTGTGTGGTGCAGAAACTGGAGGCTGCTGCTGAACCTCGCGTGTTGCGCTGGCAAGGAGAGGGCTAGTGTGTGTTATTGTCGGCGTTGCACACACAAAGCTCTCCTGGGCTGGCTGCTCCTGCAGCCTGTACAGACAGGCCTGCGCTCCTCAAAGCCGAGGGATCGGATTCTTGCCCTCAGGGGCTTTCCAGCCAGCTCGCAGTTCAGAGGAGTCCTTTCTTTCTCCTGCTGTTCACGCCCTGCAAAGAATTTTCTATCAACAAAAGAAATGGTTTTATAATCAACTTGATGTTCATCCCCAGTCCTGGGGTATGTGAAAGGGGTTTTGAAGGACCAGGGAAGTGGAGCCTGGAAGTTGTGGAAGCAGGGGACGGCAGATGGTGGCACAGCCCTGCTGGGACAGGGCTGGGTGAATTTTGGGGTACTTCAGAGCCAATGAAGCTCTGAGAGTGGGAGTAAATCAGACAAGATGCCAGGAAAGGAGCTGTCCCTAGAAGAAAAGGGTTGGGGGATCCCTGGTACAGGCTCTGTTAGGCTGAGAAGCCTGTTACTCCTGCAGCTTCTCTGGTGGACTCTAATGTCTCTGTTGGGTGCTCCATCACATGAAGATCCTTGAAATATTGATTGTAGTTCGGGCTGTACCTCACAGTCAATAGGACCGTGTCAAACGCAGAAGGGTTTTCTTTGGACACTGTCGGTCATCATTCTAGGGAAAAACCCCAGTCTCGTTTGAACTCTGCTTGATGGCAGCCCTGGCAGTGTTCAAAGCCAGGTTGGACACAGGGCGTGGAGCAACCTGGTTTGGTGGAAGGTGTCCCTGCCCATGGCATGGAGTTGGAACTGGAAGAGCTTTATTGCCCCTTCTAACCCAAACCATTCCATGAGTCTTGTCCTCTGCACAGAAGTGGGATATCGTGAGAGCCTGTGGAGGTCTCATCAACATCAGGTTCAAAAGCTGTGGGACAACCCGGGGAGAGAATGAAGTTTCCTCTTTGCAGAAAACACACTCTGTGGGGTTTGCAGTGCGACATTTTTCAGATGTGGATGGCCAACAGATTTGAGTTTGTCCCTGCCAGGGAGGTGCTGGGAGTGCTCATGGCACACAGCTGGCAGGGCCAGGCAGCATTCCTGTCCTCAACAGTGCAAAGTGAGCGATCAGCATGCAGGCTTCTACCAGCTCGGAAACACGGCTGCCACCACGTCTCCTGGAGCAGTGACCAGGCTGCCATCGCTGTGACAAATGGTCAGTAGCAGGAGATGGAGAATTTGCCATTTTTATCACAGAGAGATGCCATGCAGTCTCAAGTGATGGAAATATTAAATGCTTCCTAGTCCCATTTCCACTGTTTCTGTGTGTATTACAGCCTCGTTTGTGGCCCAGGGCTCAGAACCCTACCATGAAGCCAGTAACTGTTGTTCATTTCTTCATCCTTTCGTGCTGCGATTACATGTACGTTTTAAGCCTCTTAGAGCAAAGCTTTCTCAAAGCTCAGAAAAAAGCTGGTGCTCAGCCATCCCCGCGGTGGTTTCAGAATGGAGATGGGGTAGGGTGGTGCTGCTGTCAGAAGGAAGAGCTCCAAGGCAGAGGTACAGCCTCCACACTCAGGACATGTGGGGATGGGGGGGCAAGCAACCCGGACTGGGCAGAAAAACTGTTGTGAGTTATGTGGCCATACTTGAGGCTGTTATGAAGCAGCAGTTTCTTCCTGTTGCAGCACAAATGTCCCTGCCTGGCTCTGGGGTGGAGTCAGTATTTTTTAGAGAAGTATGGAAGCGTGGGCTCAGGAGCTGGACTCCGTTACCTTGGTGGTTTTCTTGGCTTCCAGGAGTATGTCCAGAAGCTGGTGCATTTGGAAAAGGAATATTTTTGTGCTTACAAAAGGCAGTTTTTAAATGTCAAAGTTGAAAGTACTTTTCCTTAGCAAAACCAAAATCCCCACGAAGCCATCCAGAGCTGGCTGCGCACGCCACGGGCTGAGCAGCTGCGCTGGCTCCATGGAATTCTGGAGGAGATTTTTAGGGCTATAAAGGCAGCCCCATCTTGCTGTCATCTCTCCTAGCCAGGAGCACACACTGAACACCACGCACCAGCCTTTGAGCCCTTTGTGTCAGAACTGTTTGCTTACTTAATTTTAAAATGACCACATCCACATAGCCGGAGGAATTGCCACATCATGATGCTCTGGAAGTGTCCTTTGGCACTTGATTTACAACAGCTAAATAGCAGTGGGGTCAGTGGCCAGCTGGCCACCAAAGCAGGAAACTGAATGACAAGAAGAATAAATAATGTTTCATGGAGTTGGAGTGTCTGGCAGTGCTAGAAGCTGTGATGATGGATCAGCCTCCAGAATATTAGCCATGGAGAGCGCTCTTGATGGCTGCTCAGCTGCCTGCCAGCAGTGATGGCCATGGCAGCAAATGGTTTATGGATTCCTACCCCCTCCCCACACACATGTGCAGGAGCAGGAGCATTGTATTGCCCACTAAGATGCTGGTTTTTGCTGGGAATCGAGGAATGATTAATACACTTGTACAGAAGTGGCATCTCTGCAGGCTTCCAAAGAATGAGAAACAGCCATCTTTGGGTAGAGCTCGAGGAGAAGCAGCAGGGTTTGGGAATTCCCCAACCCACAGTAGCAGAAGTGATTGATGCGAGTTGTGAGAGTATAGGATTGGTAAATGAGAAATGCTGCTTGGGCTGCGAGGGTGCCCACGCTGCGAGGGGTGCTGGTGATTAACAGTGCTGTCACTCTCTGGGTGCCAGCAGAATGGCAGGCGCTCTGCAGGCATAAGGACATGATCACAGGCATAGGAAGCAAGCTCAGGCCAGGCAGAGCAGGAAGGCAGGGCTGTGGCTCTCCTCCTGTGGATTAGATTCAGCAAGGAAGGTCACTTTCAGAGTATTTTTTGGTATTAGAGGAGGATGTTTCTCCAGGAAAAGTCCCACCCCCACTACCCCACAGCAGTTTGTCCAAGTTGACCTCAATGGTTTCGTGCCAAAAATACCTGCGAACAATAATGACTTGTTAATGATTGATCCTGGTGTTCTCAAGTGCTGCACTGATTCCTAATACAACAGAAACCATGGAAGCAGTACTCTGCAGGCTCTAAGGTTTTGGCTACAATGGCTTTTTGTACTTACGCAGTTGACAGTGTTGCATGAGGAGTCCAAGGCCTTGGTGTATTGGGCAGTGTAAGTGTACATTGTTTGGTGTAACGTTAGGGACTATTGGTGGGAAAATCACCTGAATAGCATTGGGGGAGAAATCAGCTGAGATGTAATGAAGGACTGTCCCTTCCAGAGTCTGCAGACACTCCTGAACAGACACTTGAACGGCTTCCATGTGGTAACATCAATGTCAGCGAGGCCCAGCAGTGTGGCAAGTTTGCTTTCTGCAAGGAGACCTGCAAATTCAATTGTGTGGACCAGGCATGGCTCTGGCAATGGGAGCTCTGAGAACAAGCCCTCTCCTTCCCTGGGAGATGGGCACCTGCCCTTTTTGCAGGCCATCAGGGCAGAAGTACCGAGTCTTATGATGTGAAGGGATGAGATGCAACATGAAAAACCTGTCCTGGGTGCTTCCAGCATGGCTGTGTACTAAAGCTCTTGATCATAAATCCTGCCTCAGTCAGGGGGAGCACAGCAAGATGTAAAGCAGCAGATAGGGAGAATCTGTGATTGCAACAACCACCTCCACCCTTCAGAACCAGAAGAAGAGGCAGTCAAGCCTTAGAACCAGAGTCTGCATGGACTGCTTTTACACAATGCAGTGTAGTTTTATCACTGAGCAGCCATATCAGAAGCTCAGGACAGTGCTGGACTCTTCCAGCAGCCTTTCCCTGTCAGGGACCGACATCGTTGCTCAGAAAAAAGCAGAACAAGAGCAGCATTAGCAGGTGTCAGGCTGGCAGCTCCATCCATTGTGTCCCCTGATCTGCAATGATCAGAGATGAGAGAGTGAGACAGGAGGGCTTTTCTCCTTGCTGAAGTTCTTTTAGTCCTGACTCCTGTGACTCTGGGTGTCCTTGTAATCTCTGTCCCTTCTGGAGGAGATGGGGCTGATGAGAGCTGGATCCTCCAGTGGAGGTGATGCCACAAGTTGCCTGCTTTCACTGCTTCAAACAAATGGCTTGTGAATGGCTCCCTTCCCGTTCTGCAGAGCAAAAAAAGCTGTTAGGGCTCAGTCAGCCTCTGCCATTTTAAAGTAATGTCTGTTCAGATTACTGGGTGGGCTTGATTGAGGCTTGACTTCGCGAACGAAGATTTTGGAAGGGTTTTAACCATGCACACTGCAAACACGAGCAGGACTA
>JANHGB010053511.1:0-11563 GCA_026283785.1 Coracopsis vasa
CTGAGGCGCTGGCACAGGGTGCCCAGAGAAGCTGTGGCTGCCCCATCCCTGGCAGTGTTCAAGGCCAGGTTGGACATAGGGGTTTGGAGCACCCTGCTCTAGTGGAAGGTGTCCCTGCTCGTGGCAGGGGTTGGAACTGGATGAGTTTTAAGGTCCCTTCCAGCCCAAACCATGCCATTGTTCTATGATTATTCATGATCAGCTCATTTTATCAAAGCACTGGACCTTGACCTTAGAGCTGATAAGCATGAAATAGCTTTGTGGGCAAAAGTAAGATCTTTTATTAGATTAACTGACATAGCTGCAGCGAGACAAACAAGAGTTTAGACCACAAAACACTTCTGCAGGCCTGAAATAGAGGCAGAAAAAATCAAGTTAAACACAGTTAAGGAAGAGTTGTTCTGAATAAAAGTTAGTGATGCTAAACAGTTTGAGGAAAAGGTATCCACAAAATACCAGGGACCCAAATCAGGTGTGGGATGATTAAGCCATAGGATACCACATTGGAGGAAAGAGATAATATTAACTGCCAAAGTTAAAACATTCTATAGGCTTCTATGGTCATTGTGTTATTTAGGGAATGTCCTGCCTAATAGAGCTGCATGGGATAGCTTCCCAGCACATCTGCTGCCAGGATGCCCCTTCAGCCAGGGGCAAGCCCTGCACAGCACATATGTGCTGCACACCCAGCTATTAGCATCAGATCACAGTACAAGAATCAACTCTGCAGGCTCCAAAGCTGCAAAGAGGAGGAACAGGACATCACACACCAAGGTATTTGAGTCACTAAGGCTTTTACAATTACTATACAAACCAGTGTAGGACAAGGAATCCTTGAGTGTGCCTTTTAGTGCTTCCGTAGGCTGATCTTATAAGAAGGAAGAACAAAAGCACACAATAGTTTGGATGGTTTAAGCCCTATTAGACAAGCTATTATTTAAAAACATATACTATACACTTTGCATTGAGCTGAAAAGCCACCCAGAGCCATGGCCAACTCTGCCTTCACCTCACATCTCTCAAGCCAGCCCTGGTTTTAGAAGCATCTGACACAAAGCCCATTTTTCACAAGGTGTGCGTGTGGTAAGAGGTTTTCACTTGAGGAAGCAGTCCAGTGTAGTTAACTTACCTTAAAAAGCACTACCTTACCCGAGTGAACTGCAGAGTAGGAGGCCCTCCAGAAAGCTACTGGCATTTTATATTACTTCTTTATTTGTGACTATGGCCAGAGAATAAAGTGTTTAAGAAGCCCCTCCTAAAAGTTCAGAAGATATTGGTCCAAATGGATTCACTCCTCAGCCTCTGCATATTAATTTCTCTGAGCAGCTTCCCTGAAAGGAGTAAAAAACATCATTTAGTTCCTTTACTTTTCCTACCATAAATTTAGGAAAGAAAAAACTTCCTGGATGCATTTTAAACAATGAAATTGGGATGGGAGAGAGGAGGAAAAGTGGTGATAAAGAGAAAGGCTTCAAGGCAAAAAAAAGATCATTTAGTTCCCTTACTTTTCCTTCCATAAGTTTAGGAAAGCAGAAAACTTCCTGGATGCATTTTAAACAATGAAATTGGGATGGAAAAGAGGAAGAAGAGGGGGAATGAAGAGGAAGACTTCAAGGCAAAAAAAAAGATCATTTAGTTCCCTTACTTTTCCTTCCATAAATTTAGAGAAGCAAAAAACTTCCTGGATGCATTTTAAACAATGAAATTGGGATGGGAGAGAGGAGGAAGAGGGGGAATGAAGAGGAAGGCTTCAAGGCAAAGGAACCCCAACCCTTTACGCCCTCTCGCACCCCCCAAAGGCACCGCACTGACATTTCCACCCGCCTCAATGACTAAGTTAGGCAAAGGAAGAGCTCGCCAAAGGGTTATTTATAGCGGGTGGGGGGGCCCAAGGGGTGTGGATGGAACAGGTGCCGCGGCAGCGCGCCTGACCCCGGCTCCAAGTGCGACGTGCGGGGCTCATGATGGTCACAGGGCTCCATCGGCAGCCGGGGCGGGGAGAGGCGGCCGGAGGGGCGGGCGCTGCGGGCGGGCCCTATAAATGAGGGGCAAAGCCGCATCTGCCTCAATGAAAGAGGGAGGAGAGGCCGGGTTAAGTGGGAGGATACGGAGAGGAAAGGTTTAGGTGTAGATTTCGTCCATTGAATAGTAGTTTTGTTCTTTTCTTACCACATTCCTGCAGAGGAGATGAAATACATCATAGGCATCGGAGGGTGAGTTCCTGGTTTTGGTGTCTAGATGTTGCTTTGTCTTCTTGTTTCATTGCTGTGGATAAGTTGAGCCAGGAGTTGGAGGTGATATATCTGGCTGTAAAGGGATGTTATAGCATTCTAGGGATGATGTAACTATTTGTGCCTCTTAAATAGAGCTCTGCGGGGTGGTGCATGCCCAAGGTTTTATAGGCAGGTCTGTTTCATGCCTATGAAGACATGAAATAGACAAGAAACAGTCAATTTCTAGGTCAGATGGAGCAACGTGCCTCAACTATGGCAAAACACGTTGAGTTTTGCTTCTAAAAGCCTTCTCTGGAAGGCAGAGAGGAAAAAGTGCTTCATATGGGATGGAGGGGGTAGGAAAAGCTTTTATTTTCTCCAAAAAGGAAGGATTTGGAAAGAATCCTGTGTGTGAGCTGGGCCAGGGGCATCTCTGCGGCTGCACAAGGGGCTGCAGGACCCTGGGTTAAAGGCAGTGTGCGGGGTTTATCGCCTTTGAATAGGCACAGACTTGAGATCTCTGGAGAGGAAGATTATTCAGGCCCTTTACATTAAAACTCACTGAGGAACAAGCGAGGCTACCTTAGTGATGATTCATTGGAGACGCTCCTAAAGCTCACCCGGCTTCAGCCGACGAGGGTTAAACCCTTCAAAGCCAGCATGGAGAGCGGTGAACGCCGGCAGGGGCCCGTGTTCCACCCGCTCCGGTGCCGCGCCGCCTCCTCCATCTTGAGGCGGCTTCCCCCGGCTCGGGGGCGGAGATGGCGGCTCCCTCAGCGCGGCCGTTGAGCGGGGCGGGAAGCGCCGTTACGAGCGGCGCGAGCCGCCGGCGGGAAAGGGAAGGGGCGGTCGCAGCCAATCGGCGGCCAAACCGCGGGGAGGCGGGAAGTTTAAACCGGGGGCCATTGGGGGATCCTTCCCCTCAGGATGTCCCGGGGGGATTCCCGGCGGGATTCCCGGCGGGATCTCGGTTCTCCCGCCTTTGTCTTCCCTCTGCCCGCAGGGTCACCAACGGTGGCAAAACCACCCTGACCAACAGGCTCATCAAGGCGCTGCCCAACTGCTGCGTGGTGCACCAGGATGACTTCTTCAAGGTACGCTGAGCCCCCAGTTAAAGCGTTAACTGCTGCTTGTCCGTGCGGTGACAGCTGTAGTAGGTCCCACACACCGGGTTTTATGTACTTGTGCATGCTTTCCAAGTAAGGTTTGATGGCTTAGGAGCAGCAACCTTCTGATGTTAGTGTTCTGCTCCTTTATATGATTTTTGGACAGGGAAGGAGATGCTGACACTTAAAAATGTCAATGTCTGCACCCCCAGAATGGCTGCAGTAAAAGCTTCCTTTACTTTTAACAACAGATCTAACTGGGTCAAACTACTGCTTTCTGTTAGAGGTCATTTGCTGTGCTCGGCACAAACCACTTCCTCCATGTTGGGTTTTCCTTCTTATTTAAATATGTTGCTTCTAAATAATACTTCAGGATTTAATCATTCCTATGCTGCTTTAAATACAGTTGTATTGGGGAGCTTTGCCAGCTCTGTGTCAGAAACCCAGTTAAGAGATTGCTAAAGATGAATGCACAGAGGCTGTGTGCCCTTGTGCTGAGTTGGGAGAGCAGCAGGGATCACATCACTGATCCCTGCAGGGTTCCCAGGAAGGACAGAGCTGGACCCCACCATATGTGGGAGTCCAAGCAATGGGGCCACACACTTGAAGCATCCCTCTGTTGTCCCCTGGTGTGCGAGGTGCACTGGCACCAGTTTGTCCTGTCTGCAGGAGCATGTGAAATGGAGACTCTCATTTGAAAAGCTTCTATGCCACAAGCCTCATGTATAGATTTGGTCATACATGAGCCCTGAAAGTGAAGGAATTCTGTTGGAGTCTCCATAAAGATCTATAGCTTTTCATGAGTGTGCTTAGCTGGCAAATGCCAGTAAAGCTATAGTAGCTAGGCTAGTAAGTAGCTAGTAAAGCTATAGCTAGTGACCAAGTGTCTTGCTTTGCTGACCTGCATTTTTATTAGGAGTTAAAATAGCTGTTCTTGAACATATACATTTTAGCAGTCACTTATTGCTATATTTGCATTATAAGTTCTTTTATGTGTTGACTTATAAGCAGACACCTGTCATGTTTTGGCTAATAACAGCATATCAAATTATTAACCTAAAACTTTGCCCCAAATGGCTTGGCCAAGCCAAGGGAACTCCTCACAGTTCCTGGGGTTGGTGAAAATGGGAACTTGTATTTGAATGTAGCCCAAGCAGGGTCTGTAACTGTTGTTAAGTGAACACTTGCTTTGTTGTGTATTGCAGTAATGTCCAGGTTGTGATCGGATCTTAGGTAACTGATCACGCTGAGTTTGCAGCAATGTTTTATTGCTCACTATATTTCAGCCACAAGATCAAATAGAAGTCGGGGAAGACGGCTTTAAACAATGGGATGGTAAGAGCAGTGTTCGCTATAGGATGCAGTAATGTATATTTTTCCTAAGTATTTCTTTTTAATTACTAAAGATTTAACAGTAAATTTCTGTAATTTCAATTTAACAAGTTCATTCTATTTTATACTTTCAAGCTATGTGCTCTATGGTATTTGATTATGTACCTTTTTCCCACCCACCCCCTTTCTTCTAACTAGTGTTGGACTCCTTGGATATGGAGGCAATGGTGAGCACTGTGCGTGCCTGGATTGAGAACCCAGTGAAGTTTGCCCGTTCCCATGGGGTGAATGTTACGCCTGGCTCTAAAGAGCCAGCCTCCAAAGATACCCATATATTGGTCATTGAAGGCTTCCTGCTTTATAATTACAAGTAAGGTTTGGGAAACTATTAACAGTTTGCCAGGGAAGAACACTAGATCCTTGCTGCTGGGGCTAAACCCTCCTTTTTACTAATATACCCCTCCTGTCTTGTCCTGAAGTACCATGCACAACAATTTTTCACATATCCAATGGAAAGTTTCCCAGTAAATGCTGGGAAAAGCAAGGTGCATGAGGTGACTTTCCCAAGGTAATGCAGGAAGCTCATTTAGGGCATGCCCTTGAACTCCAGGCATGGGGAGCTGTAGATCAGTACTGAGCCAGCAGCAGTGGCACGGGCTTCCCTTCTGGCCTCCCTCCATGAGGCCCAAACCTTGACCTGCAAAGGTCATTGATGAGGACAAGGAGATAATCCACTCTGCATGGAATCTCCCCTGGTATTTAGGAATAGTTCCCTCGTGATAAATGTGGTAGACATTAAATTGAGCTTAGGAATTAATTGTAAATTGGAGCACAGATCAACCTTTTTGCTTTGTTACATGGGGGAAAAAAATGCATGGCAGGAAGAGAGGAGACTCCAGTGAAGAGAGAAAATTCCCAATAGCTAAATATACATCCTGCAGAAATCGCGTGCTATGAATGTGACCAGCAAAAGGTTCTTGGCTCCAAACTCCAATTTTGTTTACAAAACTCTTTCAAGAGAACAAGCTGTGACACTTAGAAACCCGGAGTTGTTTCTGAGCCATCAGATAGGCAGCACCATCCCAGCTTTCCAAACTGAACGTAAAATGGCAATCGTGGACCAGCTGGCATGGCCAACTGAGGAATGTGCTGGCACACTGCTGGGTGTTCTTGGCCTGTCCCCAGCGAGGTGACTCTTGGTATCTCCTGAAGGTTACAAACACCTCTGAAGCTCTGTCTTGTTAATGGAAGCTTTTCCATGGTCCTGGACCTGTAGCTTGCTCAGCTCATGCTGTATTAAGCATTTGTGGAACCCTCCCAGGCTTTTAGAAGTCTGTGAGTCCCACCAGGTTCAAACTAGGTTTGCTTCAGGGATTTTTCTAGGTTTAGTTTCTTCAGCCTAATAGCAGCATGACACAGGAAGCTGCAATAGAGCCAGCTTGGGAAAAGAACAGGAGCTGACGAGCTGCCTTTGCCAAACCTGTGTGCCCACATGTGCTGCAGCACAGCAGGCCAGGTGGTTTGATAAGTCAGTGCAGATCAGATTGACCACAGGTTTAGTCTACTGCTAGAGCTGGATATCACAGAATCATTAGGGCTGGAAGGGACCTCTGGACATCATCTAGTCCAACCTACTGCCAAGGCAAATGATCAAGAAGAGGCACAGTTCACAACCTAGGGCTTCCCAGTCCAGTGTCTGAGCCCCCCCACAGCAGGAGGTGTTTGGATGGGAAAACTAATTGGTGCACCATTCTTGACCTCCAAACCCTGTGCTCTCTGTGTTCTATGGTGAATAAACCTACTGTACGTTAGCTTGTGTCTTACTGAGAACACTTACACTTCAGTTGTCTCTAACAGACACAAATATGGGAGAGGCAGAAAGATTTTTGTGGTTTTCAGGGGTGATTTAACACTATTCTCTGACAAAAAATAGACACTTTCTTTCTTTCTACCCTACCCCAGACCACTGATAGATCTCTTCGACTTACGCTACTACCTGGCAGTTCCATATGATGAGTGCAAAAGGAGGAGAAGGTAAGAAGACTCTTTTGTAAGTCCCTACATTCCTTGTCCAAAGGTCCTCTCCAGGTTTCTTGTAGCCCCTTTAGGCTCTGGGAGCTGCTCTAAGGTCTCCCCTTAAGGAGCCTTCTCCAGGCTCAACAAGCCCAGCTCTTCCCCTTTGAGAATCAGTAAAGCCCTGGAGATTGCTTCACCTTCACTGGCCACCTGCAGCGTCTGTATTCACTAAATAAACTTGGTGCAAACCAGACAACTATTGATGAGAAATTGGACTGTGACAATTGACTTTTACATCAATTCAAGCGAGAGCTGTCAGATCAGCTTCAGGCTCTCACTGTGCAAGAGGCAGTGCTGTCCCCATGATCACACATCACAGAATGGGTTGGATTGGACAGGACCTTAAAGACATCTTGTCCTGGGCAGGGATAATGCATCCTGATGTTCTTTGCCTGTTTTGCTGTTTGCAGTACACGTAACTACACCGTTCCTGACCCGCCGGGTCTCTTTGACGGACACGTCTGGCCCATGTACTTGAAACACAGGAAAGCAATGGAGGACTCTGGTGTTGATGTTGGTGAGCCCCTCCCCAAGCACACTGGCCCTGGGCTTTGGGTTTTAAGGAAGTCAGTAATTTAATTCATGGGAACTTGAACTGCAGTGAGGCAAAGGTTCTGTTTGTACTGGGAAGCCCTAATCCTGGCCTACTCTCTGTACAGATAAGCACATGCATTTTACAGCTCAGGACTTCTTCCCTTTGTTTCATATTGAAAGAGATAAACCACATTCTTTACAGTGGGATAAGAGACTTTGTGGGTCACAAGTTTTTAAGGAGAGTTCTGGGTTTCCAATTTTCCAATTGGAAAATTTTACTCCATTTGGTCAATCTGAAATAGTTTAAAACTGATCTAGAGGAATTTATTCTGATCAGAAACCTACATCTTCTTCCTCCAGTTTATTTAGATGGGCTCAAGTCCCGAGATGAACTCTACAACCAAGTCTTTGAGGATATTCACAACAAGCTTTTGAACTGCTGACAGGTAAATGTGGTCCCACCACAGATGGGGTGGGACAAGAGGTGCTGACTGGGGAATGGCGCACTCCTGCTCCCCAGTGCTCACACTTCCCCTTTTGCTTTTTAGGATCTCAAAGACCTGGAAGACCTGTGTACAGCGCGATGTAAATAGTACTGCAGTCGGCAGGAGGGTTTATTTGTGTAAACTCGTCCTATACTGTCCTTTTGGAAAGTATCTTTTGTATATAATTGAAGAATGAAGGTAACTTATTCACACCTCTGATGGACAGGATTGGTTTGGTGGTTTTGGTTTTTTAACTTTCTTATTTTGTATTCCTCTGGCTTATCCCGAAGTTGAAAGTGCATTTTTATAATGAACAAGTAGAGCTGCGTTGGGAGAAAAACCAACTCTTCTGCTCATGTGCTTCTGCAGACATGGAGTCTGTAACAGCTTGTTTGTACCATCTCAATTCAGTAAAAACCCACTTCAAATCTTTATTGGAGGTCCTGTTTAATGTCAGTCACCTTTCCTGTGAGAGGAACAGGCACAAAACTCCCCAAACACAACACTTGAGGTGTCAGCCCTACTCTGTGTCACTGTCTTGGTTTCAGTGGTAACCCTGACGGGGAAGTCTGGTTCAGGAGTCCCAGTGAGAGCAGGATTCTCCATGCAATGGTGGGAGGGGAGCAGCACTGAAGCTATTTATAACATGCTAGTATGAAACCAGTTTAATGTCAGCCTCTGCTTCGTGGCGTTTCTCACTTCACACTCAAATTAGCACATAAAGATACTGCAGCCCCCTTTCAGCCAGCAGCCGAGTGCTCCCTGGGTGAGAAGTTTGGACAGAAGCCTCTTTCTGCCTCTCATCACCCAAATGAGGATGTTATTTGATCCCAAAATTCCTGCCTCACTGAACTTCAAGTGGTGATGTCCCTGCAGAGGGGTCCTGTAGAGTTGGATGTGTTCAAGTGGGTGACATTGAGGGCAAAACCCTGTATTACAGCATCAGATGGCAAACTGCAACTCCAAAACCTAAGTACAGGAGGTTCTGCTGTTACAAATGCTTTGGGTAAGTTTATGGGAAGCCCACAGGTTCCTTACTCTTCCATGTCCTCCCTTCCTAGCAGAATTGTCAGTAAAATAATAGTGGCAGTAGTTTTCCTGATGTTTCTGGTGATGGGCTTCCTGTCAGTGTTTCAGTCACCTGAAGAAGCCTCCCACTGGGAGTGAGCAGCAGGGCAGTAACTGGGCAAACACAATATTGCAATAAGTCATACCACAGACCATAATGAGCTTGAGAAAGGAAAGGGAATGTTGTGCCTGAAAAGCACCAAGACCAACCTGGAACCAACGCTGTTCTTGCTCCAAGCTAATAATAACCTCCCCACTGTGCCTGGAATTGGGCTGGAATACCATGGTGAGATGGGTGGGATGTGCCAATCTGCTATCGAGATGGGCCAGCTAAAGATAGGAAGTGCCACTGAACTGCTGTACCCGAGCATGTGCGTTGCACTACGCACCAAAGGTTCCTGGGTTAAAGTATAGAACCTCTCACGTGGGGTGAGCACAGGGATCTTTTAGGCACTGAAATAACTTGGCTGTGGTATCAGCACGGATCACTTTGGAAGAGTTTGGGGCATGCCTTAATTAGAAACAGTGCTCCAGAAAAGCAGCTGCCACAGATTAGCGAGAAGTCACCCTGAAACTCTCACCAAGCTGGTTTCAAGGGGTGCTTTAAGCCACCAGAAGGATCCAACCACCTCGTCCTTGTATTAACACTGAGATTTCCCAATTGTCTGGCCAGAACAGAATGCCACAGCCAGAAACAAAACAGGAATAATGATGGCATCACCCACACTTCCACAAGCTATAAAGAGGCAGATTTCCTCATGTGTGACACGCGTGTGCCTGGAGACACCCACACCATTCTAATTACACCATTACAGGGTTGGGTGTTCGTCAGTAGCAAAGCTGCGACCTGCCACTGGTACCTTGTAAGTCCATTTGACATCATTACATTGCTTGTTTCCCAGCAGGAAAATCCCAGAGCCCCAGCTCCATTCCACAGTGAGTTCTGGTGTGGAGTTTCCCTCAGGGTTCCCTGGATGGGCTTAGCTCCCACCTGATGAGCTGTGCGAAACCAGTCTGCTTCCATGAGGATATGTAAGGGAGAAGCCCTTCCCCTCACCTCAAGCTGCTGTGAGGAGGCAAAAATTGAAGCCTAAAAAAAGCACTTTGGTATTCCCTGCCCAAGGAGAACATCAAACATTCCAGGGCAGTGCCGGCTCCAGGTCCAAAAGGGGAACTGAGGCAGCACGTGCTGGTATGTCACGTGGGTGACATCTGGCATCGCTGTCGGATTCGCCTCCTGGACATGGTCTCCCCCATAATTCCTCCTCCACACTGAGCAGTCAGTATTCCCCCCCTTTGCACTGGTCCCTGGTGCATCGGAGCCATCTGAGCTCCCTCTGCAATTTAAATCCTCACCAGCAGGTCACCCTCACCAAAACCACCCCAAATCCTGCTTTTTAAACATCCTGGTGTTATCTTTGGCCATTCCCCAGGATAGGATCTCCTCCAGCACCCCTCCGGAGCAGCATACCTGCAGGGAGAAACCTGTGCTGGCCGGGGTGAATGGCGAGTGACTTCCAAGAGCCTTTGGGAGCATGAAACAGGAACCTCTGGCACGAGGAGCAGCTGGGAAGCCTCAGCACTATGTGAACTTTGCACAGCTCGGGAACAACTGTCGCTATAGGATTTCCATACATCCCTTCACACGAAGGCTCTGGTGACTAATTGGTTCTGTAAGAGCAGATCAAATATCCAGGACTCCGGATCAAATGCCATGGCACCGATCCTGCTCTGCGCCGGGAGCTGCCACCAGCCAGGCGGTCACACCATGCGGCACCCCTGGGTGCCAAGAGCCTTGGCCTGGAAAAATGGGGTCAGACTAAAATTATCCCTGGCCCCATGTGCCCCATGGGTTGGGATGAAACCTACACCCGGTGGGACGTCAGCGGCACACGGAGCTGCCCAAGGAATGGTGTGGACAGGGACACGGGACATGGTACACGGGACATGTCCCCTCCTCCCCGAGTTGCTGGGGGGAAGCACTGGAGCAATAAATAAAGCCTAAATTGGGCAATTTCCCCAGTCCCGGAGCTCAGCTGGAGGGAAACCGCTGCTGCCCTCCCTGCACGGGTGCTGGCGAGCCAGAGGGATGCTGCGCATCCGCTGGGATTTGGCTGGTGCTTCCCCCAGATCAAGTTCAGCTGAATCTTGGCTCCATCAGCAGAGGGCTGAGAGCAGCCGGAAATCCTGCAGTGCTCCCAGAGGAAATGCCAATTTGGGACCTTGTCCCCCTGTCCCAGAGAGGCTGGGGGTCCCCTTGCACCAGCCACCAGCTGCGCCCTGTGCTTATCAACTCTTCCTGGCCTCAGGTATACTGGTGTCAATTCCCTATCCACCCTGTTCCTGTCCAAACCAGGATCTGCCCTCAAAGGGAGACCCCTGAGGAAAAGGGCAGGGAACCCCCAGAAACCCTGGAGCCATCACTGAGCCCCAGGGGCCTCCCCAAATCCCACAGCCCTTCTCCAGCTCCCAGAACCATGCTTCAACCTTCCCTGAGCTCACAGGACAACCCCATGGTCTAAACAAGAAGAGCTGGGCTCTCTTCCAGCCTGGGAGCATCCTGCAACCTGCTCTGAGAGCTCCCTCCAATCCCGCAGGGAACTCACCTGCCCCAAAAGAAATCCCTTCTCCTCCCAGATTAAGGAATCCCTCTGGGACGGGAGCACCAACACCATGTGTGGGCACAGCAGAGGAGCCCCCTTCCCACCACCATCCTCCCATGGCAGGAGCCAAGGCGGCCGCCCCGGTG
>JANHGB010053514.1:6225-22858 GCA_026283785.1 Coracopsis vasa
GATGGAGCATCCACAACTTCCCTGGGCAACCCATTCCAGTGCCTCACCACTCTAACAGTAAAGAATTTCTTCCTTATGTCCAGTCTAAACTTCCCCTGTTTAAGTTTGAACCTGTTATCCCTTGTCCTATCACTACAGTCCCTAATGAAGAGTCCGTCCTCAGCATCCTTGGATTTTTGTTCCTGCTATATCAATTTTCTGAATAACCAACAGCTATCTTTATGGCATGGTAGAGATATAATAAAATGAATAAATGGTGTTAATGTGAATTAAGAGGAAGAATAATTTACTATTTCAACTTGGTTTTATAATAATCAAACATACAATCCCCTCTTAAAATAATTACTATTTTATGTAAATCTGACAAATATTCTCATGTAGATCCTTTCTTTTCAAAGTATGAATTTTTTGTGCAGTTTTAGTGACAATCTGGAAGAGATTATCTTTGTTTTCTATTTTTTTTTCAGAGTATATTAACCCGAATCCTCTTTAATGTTAATCTTATGAAAATAATAAATTATGTCAATAATTTTAGACCGACTACTTCTACAGTGTTTTGCAAGCACTGTTGCACACCTTGGCAAACCTGAGTATCCATGGCTATACTAGACTTCACATCTATCTAATTTTTTTGATAATGTATGTACAGATGGCTTAGCTTGAATTTTTTTCATCTTTGTGTACTGGCAACAAATTACCTCAGGATGAAGTCCAACAATACAGACTTTCCTTGCACAAAAATGCCAATGACCACAGAAGTAATCACACAATTTGGATTGTAATCTAGAGCTTGATCATACTCGTTGCATCTGCAGTCAGTCACTTAAATTGAAAGCCACTCAACAATTATTACAGTAAAAGTTAAGTTCATCTGAAGAAGATACAGGAAAGATCACCACTATCTTTAAACCAGTGTGGTTTAAATGAAAGTACATTTTGGCTACTATCATTCTGTTTCTCTACTCTTCAGGATGCCTAGTGGTCTGACAGGTACTTTATCACCAAATTCTTTAGAAGTGGGATGTCTGAAAAATATGGGGGACCTCTGCTGAAGCTGTGAGCCTGACACTGGAATCATTTGATGAGATCTGTGACCTAGGTAGCATTAGATTGGCTGCATGCAATTCTGCCTGCTGGCTCTGCTATCTACAGATATCCAGGAATATCAAAACCATATCATTGACTACAGCTGGTAAACAGTTTATGGGATTTCACTGTATTTGTCAATTCCATTCTAGGTAGCTGTTCTGAAGATACCATCTACACAAATGTCTGATCTATTTTGAATCATAAGACTGAAAAGATTCCATGCCAAGAAGTTCCATCTGTCAAATTTATGTTTATTGGACCATGAAATTTGTCTAACATCTTGAGCTTTTAGCAGAGACTATCTTCTCCACGATGAAATCAATCAGATTACTACTGACAAGACAAGCCATTTCTACTAAAAAATAGACAGGATTTCAGCAGCTTACTTAATTTAAAGGAACGCCCAGTTTCAAAGAAAATATCACTACTAATACAACTACTATATACTTGTCCTGGTTTCAGGTGGGATAGACTTTATTTTCTTCCTAGTAGCTGGTCTAAAGCTGTGTTTTGGCTTTAGCCTGAGAATAATGCTGATAACACACTGATATTTTAGTTGTTGCTAGGTTTACAGAGTTGTAATACTGCTGAAATGAAATCCACTGAGGAAAAAAAGTGGAAAACCAGCAACAGAAAACTGACAGAGAAGGAAACAAGCAATGAGTAAAGGAACAAAAGTCTGCAGATAAGTTCTCGTTAAAAATGAGTGTAGTATAATAGCTATTCCAGAATAACAGCATTCCACCTCTTTGTGTCAGACTTTCTAACATATAAAGGAAGAAAGAAAAATATTTATTTTCCCAATAGGTGGCATAGATTTCCTTATATTGCAAAGACTTTTAATAAGCTCTTAGGAAGCAAAGTGAGAATATTACACAGGCTTCATTGCTGGAGCATTTCCGTCTGCTGCAATGATTTCCATGACAAAAATTTTAGCTTAGTATTGCAAACTGTGCAGATGAAAAGGTTTATATGATTTAAACTAAACAAATTCTCAATACTCCATATAGTTATGGTAGGAGTAGACTACAGATCAGTCTAACAATTGCTGGCACTGATGTGTTCATATGAATATGCCAAAGATCTGTAAGTGGTTTATAGCAGACATAAAGCCTATTAGTTTTTATAAGCTTTTGTAAACTTTTCCTATGTAAATATTGTAGAAGAAATCCTCAACAAAGATAAAACTACATAACTTAGACTAATTTGCATAAGTATACAAGGCAAGAGAAAGTTTGAGACTAATGTGTACATTAGCATGTTGCAAGTTTATACTAACTGTAGATAAAAGTTAATGTTTTTATGAGTTTATTATTTTAAGAATAGCATAATTTGACTTTACAGATTTTTAGAATACAGCTTCCAGTGCAGATGTAAGTATAGGTGACTCTCACGAACTACCAAATTATGTGCATGTCGCAAAGAAGGAATTACTTCAATGTCCATAGTTATTCTACTCCATGAACGTGGAATAAACTTCACCATACTATTGTGGGTACTACCCACTTGTACCAGCTACCTCAATATTCTCCATTACAGCACAACAGTACCTGATTAATGTATATTCCTATCATTACAATAGTCAAATAATATATTCAATTTTTTCATCATTGTTGTTAATTTGTAGAAGGTTCCAGAGTGTTATTATGGAACAAAATACAGTAGTGGCAACATTAATGCAGGAATGAAGAACAACACTAAATATATTCTTATACTGCCACCTGCTAAAAAGTGCCAGGGGTTTAAGAGATCAGAACAAAGCAGAAATTTCTCCTTAATTGCTTCAGGCATTTGCATTATGCCGTCCTACTTTACGATGTTTTGCGTGTTAACTATTCTGCCATAGCTTTCTAAATACACATACAGGCATACAAGTTTATGTCAATAAAAGTAAAAAAAATCAAAGTTCATGTTACCAACATTTATATATTTGCAATAAAGACATCTCAAGTGTTTTTAAAAACAGCTCAGCAAAATAGGTGATTGCTTTTGTTGTTATTAACTGAGCACATAATCAAAGCCCATGGATGCCTTTTAGTGGGCTTCAATGGGTTTTCATTTGGATCCCTTCTTAGTGTCCCATAAACACTAACATTGGAAGCCAGTCTCCTCATAGCCAGTTTGGGAAGGAAAATCAGCATGATCAGACTATTGTACCAGATATCTCAGACCCTGACAACATAAACTTAATGACTTTGCCTTCTTCTTTGCCCCTTTCCTAAAATGTTAAAGTTGATAACTATTAACCCTTGAGGAGGTCTCGCTATTAGCTTCAGATTGTGCCCAGATGTAATGGAACATCTCAAAGTTTCCCCTGGAGCTACAGTGGAAGCAATTTCACTGGAAACTTTAAAGCTGCTTAATGTTTAAAAAGGGTTAAAAATATATGATTTTTTTTCTCCTCGTTAAAATCGCAGAATGCATCATATCTGTGACAAACATAGAGACCATGCACACTGTAGAACTGATTCCATCTTTTGAGATTTTATCTATCCCCAGCTCAATAAATTATTAACATCTCATGCCATTCATTTAGTGAAAAGAGATGGTGAGAATAGACTTCTAATCAGGAAGAGCCAGCAGGATAGCAGCCTGTTTGTGTGAAAATTCCAGGATAGCAAAGAGGAAGGACATGCTCCCTTTTAAGGCAGCATTCTCCTTATTTATGGCAGCCATAGATAAGATACAAAAAATTCCTTACCACTCTACTTCTGAATGTTTTTTTATGCCGATAATTTATGCCAAAATTTCAGGAGATCACAAAGAGTAGTAATAGGATTTAAGATACTCATCTATAATACTGAGTACAGTCAGAAATAAAGCCAACAACAATAATACAATTCTGTAGCAAAGATATGTTAAAGAAAGAACCCTTTTCATTACATCCCTACAGTCCTTTTTTTTTGTCTGTTAGGAAAAATATACAAAATCTTAATCCCTTGTGTGTAAGTTATTTCACGTTGCCTATGAGAAACAAAGATGAATTGTCCTAAAGACACCTCTCTGGTTTACAAGTCAGGATATTCACTTGAGAGGTCAGAGAAGCTAGTTCCAGTCTCTGCTCCCAGGGCTGTTTGGTTTTGGTTTTCGTTTGCTGCTTTGGTGAAAATATAGAAACAGTAAAAAAAAAATAACCCTAGAGGAAGATACAATGTTGAAAAATATTGACAAATATAAATCCCTAAATTCTTTGAATTTACAAAACATATTCCACATATTAATTAGCATAAATGTGTGCATGCTATGTCACAGCATTTTTCTAAATCATTAAGCCACAACTAGGTCATATCAGTGTGTGCAAGTACAGTATGAAATGCAGGTTTGATTGGGAGGTTTTAAATTTTGCACCGGTTTGGCTGAGCTTCTTTTTGCCTATATTTGGTTGTTTATTTCAGTGTTGTGGTATTTAGGAGGCAGAAGAATTCAGAGGATTGTGTTTAAGATTAGGCAAAAGTATTACAAAACTTCTGCTTGAAGTTATGAGCCTAGTATAGGCATAAAGGACCTTGCTGGTCAAAGGAACAAGACTCTCATGCATTCTGCTAGAAAATTAACACTTAAGAATTGAAAAATTGGTGTGTAAAGAGCTAGGAACTCACACATTTACCCTAGGTAGATGGTGTACACAGTGCATCGTTTGTCATGCTCGCATTCTCATAGTTAATACATGAGTGATATACAAGTACGCTTTGCCTTTCAACATGATTTCTGTGAAAGCAGAAAAAAATCAGCCTCATTTCCTTCTCCTAGCTCCTTGACAGTAGAGTACCATGGGCTTAGTGCTTATGTGCCAATTAAAAAAATATGTTTCACTTAGCAGTTGAAGTGTAGTGATCCTGCTGTTTAACGCAGGCACAGTCAGCCATAGAAAGAGATGGTGTGTGAGCCACAGTCACCTGCCAGCCCCAGCGTCAGTATTGCCACTAAATACTCATACTATTTTCCAGAATAACTGTCTCAGTGAGACCAGAGCTCTGAAAAGTAATATGCTGTCAGTGGTAGCTGCTGCCTTCCCATCTGACAGTTAACACAGCTGTTTTAATAAAACACGGTGCCTCAGAAGAAGTGTGTATCTTACCTTTTGGGCCCATAGTGTCAACAGAGCTAATGAAAACTACCAGAATACATCTGAAAACTCAGTATCGATTTAGTGTGAAGTATGGCAAAAATTTCAGTTATTGCTGCCTGAAAAGTAACAATGCTTGCACAAATTTAAATGGGTGGAAAAATGATAACTACATTAGAAGGTACATTTACCCTTCTCTACCTGTACTCATATTCTCAGTGGGGTGCAAAATAGAGAAAAAGTTTAGGGGGTCCTATCATCTATGAAAAAAATTTGGACCCTTCCAGTACTATACTTTTCTGATTCTAATGTAAAAACATTGTGTGAATTGTGTGCTCATCTCCATATCAAAATGAGGACTGAATAGAAACCCCGGCCTTTTAAACAAGACATAAATTCAAAAATTTATTTTGGAAATCTGCCAATTTTAATTGAAGGGATTCTTTCTAAAAATCTTAGGGGACATTCACAATATCCATTGTGACAAGAAATGTAATTATCTTATGCATACCAATTAAATTGTAGCTGACAAATGGAAAAATGTGAAAAGTGTTTTAATTAAATATGCACTGTAAGGTGTTCTTAAAGGAGTGAAAACCAAACCCACAATATTACATTACAATACTACAGGTCAGGTTTTTTGCAAAATGTTTCATTTTAGTGAAAATTAAAAATGTAATTTATTCCTTTTGGCAATAAATGACTGAGACACCAAAGCCTAGGACTGTTTGGATTCTTTATATGTTCTTTTGATTGTGCAGATGTTGTCTTAATCAGTAAATAATAATTATCAGAAGCATGTAACTCACTGTAATTCCACTCAGATACTCTTCACTAAATAACAAAGGCTATTTATTACTGTATTTTTTTAAAAATGTCCCCATTTCTCTTCTCTTTTCAGGTTTCATATTTTTGTAAGTAACCACTGCATTTTAAATGCCAAAACATAAATTCTTCTGATGCTAAAAAGAGCTCATTTTATCCATCCAGTCACACACAGCAAACAACTATCCTTGTGCATGTTCAAAAGAACAGTTTTATTTTAAAGCGGAAAAAAAAATCAAATCATATAGCTTAAACATAATTTACTATTTCCATGAAAAAATGTGAACTATACCAGGTTGACAACACTTTAGCACCCTTGAGATATGTCACTATTCCATGTAATATGTTGCACTTTGGTTTTCAGGGATTCTTTTTGTAAGCTGCCAGCAATGAATAATGCACAGTTGCAGTTGTGAGATATCACCATAACCATATAGAACATTAATAATTTTGATGAGTTTATTGTATTTAAAAACAGATTTTGGACATGTCAAAAACACGGAAAGAACAAAACAGCCTGTAAAGTTCATTTCTGTTGTGGTGGCCTTGGCACTCCCGAAAAACGACTTCTTTGTTGTGCTGCTAGAGTGAGGCATAGAAGTGCAACAAAGAGGGTGGAGAGGCAGGAGATACAGCAACAACATTTTGTCACACTCCTGCCTGTGTGTACACTCAAGAGGCAGAGCACAGTTTTCCAAGCATGTGATTTGTATGACAGACACCTTACCAGAGATGATCTTAGTACAGAATTGCCATCCACCTGCAAAGGATAATTCCCAAATGAGTGCATTAGAGAAAGTATATGGTATGTATTAAAAAAATGTAATTGATCTCTTACCAGTTCAGCCAATTTTCATATCCCACATGAACCAATATCGTAAATCTGGTAGTAACATTCATTGCAACATTAGCTCATAAATTATATCACAAATTATAATATGGGTTGGGGAAAAATATTCAGCACTGAATAGTCTATAAAGATTGTTCAATAGTTATCAGCATTTTTAATTGATTGTAACTAATTGTGGACATTAAAGGCAACAAGATGAAAGATATAGTAATGTATTTTCAATCATCATTAGTTCCTATGTGAGTTCATTCCACGCCCTTGGGTGACCTCTTAGATAGGGGTATATCTGTATTACATGGAATTTCAGTGTACCAGAATATCAAAGCTGATAACCATTTCCTCCTCCTATTGGCAGCTTTCAGCTAAGTGCAGAGATTCCATGAAATACAAGCTGTCAAATTTCAACATGCTTTTCCTTAATTTTCAATCAAAAATATTTTCTCAGTTGAAAACTCAGGCAGTTGATTGCAATACTATCACTCAGTTCAGTGCTACACATTGCTAATGCATTCATCTTGGGCAGCTGTTTGTTCAGAAAAGAGAAATGGGAGGTTAGAGAAGTCCCTGTTGTAAGGAAAAACCCCTCAGTTATGCCAATGATGTAACACTTCCAAATTTTTAAAGTCATTAGAAATAAAAGATGCTTCTCCTGCTTCCCATATTGTATAGTTTCTTAAAGTGCAGTTAATAACATCATTCAATTTTGGCTGTTGGCATTTACCAAAAATTGAATATCCATGAGAACGGGATGACACACCATGTATTCCAGTTAAAACAATGAATCTGAATTATTCCATTCCAGCAAAAATACTAAGCACAGCAACTGGTGACACTGAGAATGAAGTCGAACTGCAGCATTGACAGCTATCAATGAGCACAGCATGCGTGTAATGCGTGGAGGAGAGAGCGGTGATAAATCCGATTTCCCAGTTTGTGACCAGTTTCTTTAAACACCTTGGTAAGAAAATGGATCTTGAGACTTATCACTACCTGAACTCACAGGCAGTTGATGTTTGTAAGCTGCATTTCTCTTAGAAAAAGAAAAAGAATCCTCCCAAGTTACTTTGAACTGCTACTGGTTTACTGATTTATTTATTTATTTTTTAGTGCTGTCATTGCTGTGGTGATTTGCTACTAGCTGAAAGCAGCTACTTCCAACACTGGTTATATTCCTACATCTTATCTGTCAAAGGTGTGCCAGGCCAGCATGTTTGGTCTGATACACTGATACTTTTACTGTGAGCCACAATTCTCAGGTAATGCAGTGCCGGCAATACTGTGACTGTTCCTGTGATATGCCTTCTCCCTCACTCTCACCAATGACAATTCCATCAAAATTATGTGGGTTTATTGTTACTGTTCAATTTTAATTTCAATCCCATTGCTCCCCCAGCCTTTGTTATACTTCTCCATATCACAGAGGAGTTACTAGTAAGATAGTAAGCATTTGGGGTACTTTGCTGTATTTTAAAGCAAAAATACGCAGTAGCAACCCAGAGAAAAGCATTTGACTTACAGAAGTATCTCTGTCATTACATCTGAAAGCTCTATCCAGGCACAACTTTACTGAAGTCAAAAAGGAGGTGATAGGAATGAGAATTTCTTGACATGTAAATGGTGAAAACTTCTGTATATGCAGACACTTTAGTAATGAGTTAAGGGGGAATATGTAAAGAGGTAACACTGCAGCACTGAGTAATATAAACCAAAGTGGAAAAAGGCAATTGCAGGAAGCTTTACTAATTTTGTTCTTTTCAATATCCTTTTCATTTTGTCCACTAGTGTCTGGTTGCTTACACAAAGAAAGCATTTAGGAGAAATAATGAATATTTAACAACATAAAATTGAGTTGACGTTCAGAAAACTTTTATTTGTAATGCACTTTAAATGTTATGGAACATTGTGGTTTAAATAGAAAAATGTACTAATTTATCAAGTATTCATTATACACGCTTTTAAAGTGTTAAAGATAGACTTCTACCTGTAAAATTCCCAAGCAGACTTTTCAGCAATTGCTTCATCTCTGGTATCACTGAAACCCTTCACCAACAATCTTTCTGGGCATACACTTGCAGTAAAAAACAAGAGACAAAATAGAATCAAAAAAGAGTTGCTTACAAGCAGAAGGGAAGCAAAATAAAATTCTATAATCCTGATTTTCTGCAAAGAACATCTAGTACTCTGCTCATTCGAGTGTGTGAGTGAAGTTTCTTGTACTATCTCTTAGAGCTCCATGAAAAACAAAGAAAGAAAAGTGCAGTTATAAGAGGCATGCACAGAGAATAAATTGTTCATCTCATAATCAAACAAGCTAGAAAATTGCTGACTGAGTGAGTGAGAAGAGACAGAAACATGCAGTCACAAACCTCCAGGCAGGTTGCAGAGTCAGAGTCATTTTGTTTGCAGAGTAAACCAGACTTCACATAATGAGGACAGAAAGACTGAAAATGAAAAACTATAAAAAAACCCCAAACTCAAACCTCACAGAAAAACAGGTCAGCAGAAACCAGAAATAGTCAGAACATCTGTGCCCTGTAGCATCCTTCCGCCTTACGGTTGTTCAGCAGAAGAGCCCCGTAGTACTTACTAGAGTTTTGATGCATCAATCACAGGAACTGATTTCAGATGAGAAGGCAAAGTTTAAAGGCATGCATAAGAATGAAAAGTTATATAAAATATACAAGATACACTTGAAGAATTGTGTTTGTGAAATAAGGAAGATGGTTTTGTGCATAATTAGCAGTCATAGTTGGATAAAATTGCAGAGTATGAGTTAGTTTTACCCTGGGAAGAGTTAATCAGATTTTTTCTGTGCAACCATGAAACTAGTCAGAATTTTTTAAATTTCACTGAGCTGCTCTTTTCCTCTGAATTAAAGAATGTTGCCCTTTTAATGAAGTATTAATATTTTAATGAAAGATGAATGAGGGACAACTATTATCCTTTAAAAAAAAGAAACAGCACAAGAAATTAGTATTTCACATTTAATCAATTGCAAGTGTTCATCTGTTTATGGCATTCTCTTAAGGTCATTTTAATACAAGTCAGGGACATCATTTGCAAGCTTTTCTTATGACACAAAGCATGCAAAAGCTTTACTTTAAATCTGATCTTAAGCTGTAGTATCACTGTTCTTAAAGAGCAGCAGATTGACATATGGATCTGTAAGATCAAAATCATTTTGCAAGGTCCGTATTTTTCTTCCACTCTTCATTAACATCTAGGTGCCTGTATGGTTGTCTATAGCAAGTATAAGATCTTCAGCTTTCCTGAGTTTCATATTTCAGTAGGCTGCACATTGAAATACTGTCCTACCAAGACACAATTTGTGATGTCAAGAACATGGTTTAAATTGTTTTTCATAAATATATAGTTTACAATATATTTGCTAGATCTTGTAAATAACTGTAAGTAGAATTTCAGAAATATTTTTTTCCTGTTGTGTTATAGTTACATCAGTAACTGGATGTTATAGAATTTCTGTTTACTGCCTGATGGTTGTCTGAGCTGCGTCAACTGAAAGAAGGCTGAAATCCAGAAAGCCAAGGTTTTTGACTTAACTCCTTGTTTACAGATGGACTTACTCTTTAGTTAACCTTCACAAAACAGTCATATACTAGCCAAAGAGATTTACAGCCTTCAAAATACAGTTGCCCAAATACACATTGTGAGAGCTGACAAGTAATATAGGATTTCTGTTTTCCTATATTACATTTTAGGTGCTTACTATAGGATTGTATAAACATCTTTTAAGCTGTTTCATACAGATAAATAGTTTTGCTGGGCTAACTTAGAATGCCATTGGCACTTGCTGAGTTATTGTAACTCACATCCTGCTATTCCCAAATTAGACGTCACAAGATTATTTTCAAAGTTGAGTATTAAAAGTAGATGAACACAGGCTATAAAATCTTATGGCAAGAGTCTGCATTTGTATCAGTTGAATGAATCATATTCTAAAGCCAGTAGTTTGTTGCTTATTGGTTATGCTTTGCTGATAGAATTAGCAAACAAATTGATAAATAAATCTCCCTTGAAATAAGAATGTATAAACTTACAATAGTGTTTTATTGGTTTGTTTCTTCACTATTTTAGCTTCTGAAATTTTTCCTCTAGGTAATTTCTGCTCCAGTGCCTGGAGCACCTCCTCCCCTCCTTCTGCACTGACCTTGGTGTCTGCAGAGCTGTTTCTCTCACATATTCTTACCCCTTTCTCTGGTTGCAATTGCTGTTGTATAATATTTTTCCTCCGCTTGTTAAATATGTCATCCTAGATGTGCTTCCATTGTCACTGGTGGGCTTGGCCTTGGCCAGCAGTGAGTCCATCTTGGAGCTGGCTGACATTGGCTTTATTGGACACAGGGGAAGCTTCTAGCAGTTTCTCACAGAAGCCATCCCTGCAGCCTTCCCACTACAAAAACCTTGCCATGCAAATTAATACGCACATGAAAACAATCACATAGTCTGTATTCATATTTGACTTATATCATATATCAAAGCTCCAACATTTCAAACCCATTTTCCCACCAAATTTAGGATGGCTGGGGAATGCTCAGGACAATATCCAGATCTTTGTTTTATTGTTTAACATATGTCATATATTTATTTGTATCTCTCATCACAGAAGAGGGTAAGGGAGGGAAAAAAGGTAAAGGAATTAGGAGAGAGTGATTGTCATAAGGAAACAAATTTAGGTTTCCTCACCAACTCATAATTCTGAATGTATCTTCATTTCAGTGGATTAATTACTCAAATCAAATCGAATTATAAACTCAGTCTAATATAAAACTGCAGACCACAGTAGTTTTTAATTATTCTGCGTTTCAGTATTTACAGATCTTTGTCCCAAAATAGAACTACTTTGTTTTCTTCTGTTTACGAGAATATGACCAAGGCTGGAGAAACAATAAATAATAGTAGCAGCTGTTGCTAGATGAAGTGTCATGAGCCACCTTGTAAATGATCTTCAATATTAAATTTTCTGAAAGAATTAGGTTGCAGTCTCAACACAGGCTGCAGTGACTTTGAATCTAGAGTTTATAAGTAAAGGTAAGTGAACACTATGATTTTTTACAAATGTCTGTCATGTTAAGTTATTCTCTCATACACTGGGATATGTAATAACCCAGCCTCTGATTTAAAGCTTGTATGACCCTACAGTCAATGAATAAATAACTGCTGCATTTGTAATTGTAAAAGTAGACGCTGGATATGAACTTCTTACAATTTAAAGCACTGCAAAAGATGAATAGTCCATATGGATACTGACTTCCACATATCACATACAACAACTAAGTACTCTTCACTATTATTATAAGTCACATCAAAATGCTCATTCAAGTACTATCTTTTTGACCGTAGCATACCATTTCACTTTGCAGTACAGCTCAGGAAATGTTTTATTTAAAATCTAACAAGTCCCTGCGATGACCTAATTCTGACAAGTTACCTGAGTTACTGAGCTGACCTTTAAACAAAGCCAGAAAATGAGAAGCACAAGCTAAGGTCAGCATTCTCATGTTCTGCACATTGCTCAAAAGGCCTCTTAAGACTCATCCAAATATGTATCAGACACAGTACAACCGAGCAATCAACATATGAAGGAAACAATGGGGACAAAAATTAAATACTGTACTTGCAGGTTCTTAAGAAGAGTTTGTCAGTGAGACATGAACAGTTGCTGTTCTGCAGCTTGTCTTAGCTGCAGCTAGGCCACAGCATGATAGGATATCAGAAAAGGGGAACAGTTTCTTTGTCTTGTGCTACTATCTGTATGCATGAGTGATTTTTCAATCAATTTTCCTTTCTGACTCTTAATTTTCTTCTAACCCACCCTTACAGACTAGAAAAATTACTTGTAAGTAAGACCTATTTACTCAGAGTTTACAGCATGTCTCATCAGGTGTTTTGATGTTTTATAGCAGAAGAAAATGTTTGAGTTTTTTTTAAGAAAATACTCTTTTTATTATGCAGAGAAGTGATGGAATTTTGAAAGTTGTACAAGGAAGCAAAATTACACAAAACATCTTGGTTAAGATCCAGAAAGTTTAAGGCCCACAGAAGCAGTTTATTGGATTCAAATAATGTAATGATTTTGGCTGGGATAAAGTTATTATTCATAGTAGCTAGTATGGGACCATGTTTTGGATTCATGCTGGAAAGTGTGGTTAACATAGAGATGTTTTGGCTGTTGCTGAGCTGTGCTTACACAGAGTTAAGAACTTTTCTGCTCCTCATCCCAACCCACCAGCAAGTAGGCTGGCGGTGCACAAGGAGTTGGGAGAGGACACAACTGAGACAGCTGGTCCAGACTGACCAAAGGGACATCCCATACCATACAGCAACATGCTCAGCAATAAAAATCTGGGAATACCTCCCAAATATCAACAAGTGATAGTCAAGAGACAGGAAACATACAATGACACAGATAGAAATAAGATACATCACTCTGCAGAGTATGAATACGTCAGTTCAAATATTATTGTCAGATGCATCTCTAGACTGATTTCTTACCATCTGTGGCCACAGGTTTGAAAACTGCATTCCCTTCAGTTGGAAAGATCCTCTGCTAGAAATGAATAAATAACTTTAGAAAAAGTATTTCAGAACACAAACAGTCAAAAGATACAGGAATATTTATGCTTGTTCGATGCATTTCTTTTGAGTGCTGATTGCATGCAAGTACACAGGATAATTCTTGTTTGAGAATTTTGCCTGCATGTCACTAAACTACTGTTACTTGAAAAGGAGGCCTGATTATGGGACCCAGTGTATTAAGTTATTATTTTTGTTAATTGAATATTTCCAAATGGTACTGGGCAACTGGCTCTAAGCAGCCCTGCTTGAGCTGACGGGTTGTGCAAGACAGCCTCCACAGGCACCTTCCAGCCCCATCCATTCTGTGAAATTCCAGTGTCTTTCCCATGCTGAGTTACATGCAGCCTGTTGGCTATGCAGGTATTTCTTCACATGAGAGCAGAGTTATTCTGCCAAGTGCCTTCTAAGAGCAGATGTACACTTTCTTTACAGCTATTCACTCCCAGGGAACAAATTGCTTTTCTTCTGCCCTGCTCAAAGAGAAAGAAATTTCCTCTCTTTGATTCTGCTTGTGCCATTTCCCTGTTGCTTGTCAATAGGACAAATTGCCCTGTCTTTCTCTCTTTCTCCCCTTCATGCCAACCTCAAGGTCTTCAAAATCCTTTTCTTTTACCAAAGTAATATTCCAAATATTGTCAGTAACGCAAGAAACTCTTTCTGAACTCTCTTTTCAGTTCCTTAGCACAGTAAACAATTCTCACTTGTTAAGGGAAAGGAAGGATGGCTATTTTCACTGTTGGGAGAAAAAAAAGAAAAGGAAAGTTTCAGAGAACAGTTCATTCTCTCTGTTCTCTTTGCAATTTTTTCTCTTCACAACTGTAGTTACACTTTTCATTTATTTGTTTTGACTGAATTTTATGTCTTTTCGTGCCTAGCTGCACTCCTGATACCAAGGCAGATACTGTTATAAACAAGGGATGAGAAGGATGTCAAATCAATCAAAATGTCAGATTTCTCCTGTCATTATTGTTCCTGGTCTTGTCCATGTGCCCCATTGGATGTTTCTTTGCTGTACACACTAATACCCATAGGGTATATAGTTTTATGTGTGTTGAAGCAAATCTAAGTTCTGTTTGATGATCAAAGGCATATAGAGCTGCAGAAGCATGGGCAATAGATACTACTTGCAAGCTATGTGCAATGCCAAGAGTAAGTGAAATATTTGACAGAGAAAAATAGGTGTTCACACAATTGCTTGATCTGCGTTTCAAAGGAAAAATTGAAATCACACTTCCATAAGCTTAAGATATTAATCAATGAAGGGATGTTACTGTGTACTGGAGCCACCCTTTCCTCCAAGAATTCTTTTGGCTAAGAATCAGAGATGATTCTTAAAATGACCCAGTTTCAAAATAGCCTGAAGGAATAACAAGCTTTTGTTTTTCTTTTTCTTGTTGAATTTGCTGCTGCTCCATTAATTTTTAGAAAAAAAACCACTTAAACAACTTGTCTTCCCTAAAAACCATGGTCGACAGCTACAAACCAGGTGTTAATATAAAATATCATTAAAAACCTCAACAAATACAATTAAAATGAGGAGGAAAAACAAAAAGAAATTGAAATCTACAAGGGCATTATATCAAAACCAGAAGTCATCTTTGCATTAGTTGTAGGACTAAAAGTGTTGATTTCTGTTTCTGCGTTTAATTTACTATTTAATGCTGGGAACATTACTCAAGTTCTGTTTTCCCATCTGTAAGGTATATCTAGTGGAATGTTGTGAGGTTTAATATATTTTTTCACTGCTTTGAGGTCTTTGGATATAATAGGTTATTGAACTGAAGTAGGTCCTTAAGGCACATCCCACAGAATAAATATGAAACAATGAAAAGGATATCTTTAGGTCTGTTTGTCTAATTTTTCGGTGTCTAAACAAGTCGCTACACATTTATGGTAAGAGTGTTGCTTTCTTCATCATGGAGTTTTTCCTTGATCACAAAGGATAAGAAGCATTTTAGGAAATAAATCTTAGGTAGAAATTTAATTTAGGAAAATATATCTTACTCTTGAGGTTAGTGTAAGTTTAACCACAAGGCTGTAAAAGGATTCTGTAGGATGTGTCAGAAAACTTTGCACCTCAGAAAATGCAATCACTTCCATCGTTCAGCACTACCAGTGAGTGAGTTAATATCAATCTGTGACTAACTGGACTCAGAACATGTGCATGAACTGTAGCTACTGGCTGGTAATAACGTGGTCACAGGAAACAGCCATCTGAAAGCTCTTGGTTAATTATCAGTTCTACCTATTGACAAATATCTGTTTTGTGTTGCAAACACAGTTATTATTTGCAGCAGTGGAGACTATCAGTACTGCATTTAAATAATAAGTAACAGCAAGGTCTTTCAAAACAACTTGAGTGAACATCAGGAGTCGTTATCAGCTTCAAACTGTTACAACCTGGGGACTCTTTTCGACCTCAAAGGGAGAACAACCTTTCAAAAAGGACTGCCTTTATAACTTCCTAATTAGGGATCATGCTGTCATCAAGACAGTGGAATTTCCCAGTCAATCAGAACTGCCTGTTTCTGCTATGCTTGACAGGTATGCGTGTATTGGCTTGTCTAGACTGGGTAGCTCAGTGCCTGTCTTAAACCTAAGCTCTGTCAGGACCAGGAAACTTGAGTTTCTCACTGCTTACTGAATGAGGGACTTAATAATGCATCTTTATAGTCATCAAAACATTGGCTGCTACCATGCATTAAAATACTTGGAGAGGATGTCGTGTTGATCTGCACCTCTTTTATTTGACAGTCTAATGAGAAAGGACCTGGAGCCTGAGTCTCTGTTGTAGGGATTTCAAGTTGAGGGAGGTGATTCTCCCATTCTACTCCATTCTCATAACACTCTCCCTCCCCACCTTGGAGTACTACAACCAGCTCTGGGGCCCCTAGTGTAAGAAGGATGTGGATCCATTTGAGTGAGTCCAGAGGAGAGCCATGAAAATGATTGGAGGGCTGAAGCACCTCTCCTATGGAGACAGGCTGACAGGGCTAGGGTTGTACCGCCTGGAGAAGAGAAGGCTCTGGGAAGACCTTCAAACAGCTTTCCAGTGCCTACAGGGGGCTACAAGAAAGCTGGAGAGGAACTTTTTACAAGGGCATGTAGTGACAGGATAAGGGAGAATGGTGAAAGTGTTTTCATAAAGAAGATCCTGGATTAATGCTTAGACAGAGACGCTTCAGGTAAAAAAATAGGCAGTCATG
>JANHGB010053517.1:0-27071 GCA_026283785.1 Coracopsis vasa
GGGAAACAAAGGAGCCACAGTAATGGTGTTTGCCTCGATGGGGAGAGGACTGGTAGCAGAAGAGGACAAGCAGCAGCCCCATGTTTCTGGTTGAGTGTTAATGTGGAAAAGACAGTCATAAGAATTAGGAAAGAGCTATGCTCCTTGCTTTCCAAATCACTGCCTTTCTCTAACATAACCATGGAAGAGAAATGGTGAGATAGTCCCAAGTTCAGGTATTTTAATGTATTTCCTAGTATTGGTTTATGGACTAGGAATACACCTCCTTCTCTGCTGAGGTTAGCAGAGGCCCATGCACCATAAACAGAGCAATAGAAATAATAAACAACATTAATAAACTCTGCAATTAGATATTCTAGTGTTTTCAGCCTTTCTAAAATACACACACTCCTGCACTGATGCTATAAACGTAAATAATAACAATGTGTGCAATCTGTATCTAAAAAATCATTAGGGTTTGAGTCTGAACTACCACATTTTCACATCCCAGCACAAGGCTGAAAGATTTGGTGAGACAATTTTATTTTTTTTCATTAATCCCTTTCTCTTTCTTCTGTTGTGTGCACAGACCCCTCCCACCTGCTCTCCTTCTGACAGTAAATCTATTGACACAATGAGACCACTTTTGATAGAATATTGCCTGCTCTGGGACTCCTGACACAAAGCAAAGCAAATTTGGTGTAATTTCAATAATTTTATGACATTACAGCTGCCTTACTCCGTGCTGGTTTTGGGTCTGAGCAACCTTCTCCCTTCCTCGATTATCCCTGCTGGAGAGCTGACTGCCATCTAGTGATCCCTTAACCACCTTGTTCCCTATTGTCACTTTACAATATGCTTGTCTTACAGCTCCAATCTTCTAGTTTATAGCATGCCCTCTTTCTCTTTTTCCCTGGTGTTATGAGCAATATCAATTATAAAGCTTTGAAACACAGCCTACCAATCCCAGCAAAGGACAAACTAAATGTGATATTAAGTCATAATTTTAGTCCACATAATTTTTTTCTCCATCTGTATTTTATAGAAGGGAGATTGGATTTCTGTGTTTCACTATAACCTTGCTGTCAAATAAAATCCTTCAGCAAGGGATAAGGTTGTTTAACCCACCAGCAATGGACCATTGATTATGGCTGAATGTATTTAGCACGTTAATATGCCCATCTACCCTGGTACATGCTGTTCGTGCTTTTTGGCTGTTTCTCTAAGTGACTTGGTGCAGCTGCCTGTGTGTTGAGGGAGCAGACAGAGCTCAACTGTTTCTAGCACCATGCCAAGAAAACCTGCTCGGAGCAAACCCTAGTGACTCCATGCTGCAAAAAGAAGTATCCTCAGTGCACAAGCCCTTAAAAGCCAGCCATTCCCCAGCAGGTACTTTCTCCAACAGCGACAAAATGAGACACTGTATGTAGGAACATGGTCTTTTTCCTGGGCTGTTTAGTCACCTAGTCCAAATTAGATGCAAACTGTCCTTAATTCATTAACATCTGAGCAAGGCTCAGAGGAGGGAGAGCACTTTCTAACTGCTGAGAATCATGATAATTAATTTCCGAGCCCAATCCAATTAAAAAAGAACTTCAAAGGGACTTTAAGCAGGGAAATCCAAGATGTACGTTATTTGAAATATGAGATATCAAACTCTCTTCCCATACAGTCCTAGATATTCCTACTTAAGCAAGTGAAGGTCTTTCTGTCTTTCTGTGTGCCCATTTGGAAATAGATGGAGGAGGAGAATGAGGCTGACAAAGTAAGTAATTTACAGTGGCAGGCAAGCAGCATACTCTTTAGATTGACAGGTAACCAGTCTGCATTTAAAAAAAAGTCAACCAATAACTGCGAGACTAATGTTGAGCTAGCAAATTTTTCCATGCATCAGAATAGCAATCGCATTAAAAAGGCAGGTGCTCAAAAACACTAGAGAAATCAGTGTGATTTATTCAATGCATTCAGGGAATCCCAGACATTTGTTGATTCTGGGAGAAGAGCTAAAAGCTTGATTTCTCAGTGAGCAGAGAAAGAAGAGACAATTTGTCTGAAGACCATGACGACTAGAAAATGCAAATAGTATCAAGGCATTATGAATACATCTGCTACAGGCACAAGCATCACGCACATCCAAGTATAAACCAACCAAAGCTGCAATGCAATATACCTGGTGTAGCCACACTGAGCATCCAGATCAGCTTCATAGGTCTAGGTCTGATGTAAACAACATAACTAGCTTTGAAAATTAGTCAGGTGAGATCCATCATTTCTTTTCTCTTAGAGCAAATGACTTCCCAGGGGAACTGAAGAAGCAAGCATGAGCAGATACTAGGAAATAGTGCACCTAAGAGGGATTTTACAAATGACCTGGATTAATTTTCAGTCTCGGCCATTGATTTCTTGATGATCAAAAGTAATTGCTACTGTCTCCATGTCTCAGTCTTCCCATCTGGTAAAGGGGATAATTGTGGCAGTCTTTGTCAAGCATCTCAAGACCTATAGAGGTAAAACACTATTTCATAAAGAGTTACCTGCAACAAACCAAACTGCCTTCAAAACTTCTTCCTACAATCCAGGCAAATAGTGTGAGATGTAGACCTCCTACTTTGCTAGCAGCAACTCAGCTGCTAGCTTGAGGGCAGTTTGTCTACAAAATCTGAAGTCATGGGATTATGCCCACTGACTGGAAAAGGGGAAATAAAACCCCTATTCTTAAAAAGGAGAAAAAGGAAAACATGGGGAAGTACAGACCAGTCAGTCTCACCTCTGTGCCTGGCAAGATTATGTAGCAGATCTTCCTGGAAACTACGCTAAGACGCATGGACATTAAGGAGGTGCTTGACAACAGCCAACATGGCTTCATGAAGGGCAAATTTTGCCTGAACAAATTCGGTGACCTTCTACAAGAGGCTTACTGCACTGGTGGACAAGGAAAGAGTGATTGACACCATTTACCTGGACTCGTGCAAAGCATTTAGCACTGTCCCAAACAACATCCTTGTTTCTAAACTGGAGAGACATGGATTTGATGGATGGATCACTTGTTTGGTTGGTCAAACTGAATGGTCGCATTCAAAGAGTTGCAGTCGACAGCTCAATGTTCAATTGGAGACAAGTGAGGAGTAGCATTCCTCAGGGGTCAGTATTGGGACTGCCGCTTTTTAACATCTTTGTAACATGGACAGTGGGATGGAGTGCACCCTCAGCAGGTTTGCCAGTGACACTAAGCTGTGTGGTGTGGTCAACATGCTTAAGGGAAGGGATGCCATCCAGAGGGACCTGACCCTCTTGAGAGGTGGGCCAGTGAGAACCTCATGAAATTCAGCAAGGCCAAGTGTAAGGTCCTGCAACTGGGTTGGAGCAATCCCAGATACAAATATAGGATGGAGGATGAAGGGATCAAGAACAGCCCTGGGGAGAAAGACTTGGGGCTGTTGGTTAATGAGAAACTCAACATAAGCAAGCTTGCAGCCCAGAAAGACACCCATACATTGGTCTGCATGAAAAGAAGTGTGACCAGCAGGTTAAGGAAGTGGTTCTCCCCCTCTACTCCACTCTCATTAGAGTACTCTGGATGGAGTACTGCATTCAGCTCCTGGGCCCCCAATATAAGAAGGAAATGGAGCTATTGGAGCAAGTCCAGAGGAGGGCCCCAAAGATGATCAGAGGGCTGGAGCACCTCTGCTATGAATAAAGACTGAGAGAGTGAGGTTGCTCAGCCTGGAGAAGAGAAGGCTCCAGGGAGACCCTTTAGTAGCTTTCTAGTACCTAAAGCGGCTTACAAGAAATATGGAGGGACATTTTACAAGGGCAAGTAGTGACAGCAAAAGGGGGAATGGCTTTAAACTGAAAAAAGGTAGACTTAGATAAGATATTAGGAAGAAATTCCTCACTATGAGAGTGGTGAGACATTGGAACAGGTTGCCCATAGAAGTTGTGGATGCCCCATCCCTGGAAGTGTTCAAGAACGGGCTGGATGGAGCTTTGAACAACCTGGTCTAGTGGAAGATGTCCCTACCCATGGCAGGCTGGATGGAACTAAATGATCTTTAAAGTCCCTTCCAACCCAAATTTTTCTGTGGTTCTATGATTATGTTATGAAGAAGGCACCCCTGTGTGCCAGGCATTTGCATTGCTGACGGAAAACCTTCACACCTAGCAATTTTTCTGCTAAACATAGCAGTGAGCAGTGGAGATGTTTCAATCTGGCTGTAGCAGCAGGCAGCTTAGTGGTAATTAATCACATTCTTGTCTCTTCACAGAAATCAATTCATTTCTGCATTATGTCTCTGTGTCTGTCTTATTGGTTAGAGATATAGAGCACAGCCCAGGGAAGCCATTCCTGGTCACACAAAACATTCAGTTATCATGCAGGAAAATATGCTGTGAAAATCGACTACCCAAGCAAGGTTCCCAAGCAAAAATAGAAAGCAGATTTCCCAGGAGACAGCCCGTCATGTCTGTGACCCTGTCCACATGTAACAGGCCACAGCCAAACTGCAAACCTAAGTAAGTGCTGCAGGGATCTGCCCAAGAAAATTGTTCACAGGGAAGCATGAGCCCCAGAAACCCAAAAGGTTATGTTTCCAGGAGCTGGGATCTCTTGCTTGTGAGGCTTACAGTTCACCCTGGTCAGAACTAAAGCAAGACCTTTTCCCAAGGCAACCTGAGAGTTTGGTGCCAGTGCTTTTCTGAAAAAAAAAAAAATCAAAACAAACCAACCAAACCAAGCTTTTTCGTAGAGGTGAAACCTGGTTCAGCAGATGTCGTCAGTAGCATTGACTTCAGCAGCAATACTTCACACAACAGCAGACAATGTCATGGAGGACCATCCAACTTGCAGATTGGACTAATTAAAGGACTGCTACTCTGCCAGCTGGACAATCAATGCCTTTTATACTATTACAGAAACAAATCATTTGCTGGCTACCTTTATAAAGTAGAATAGCTCTCAAGGCCATTAGATTAAAAAAAAAGAACAAACGAACCTTTTAATGGATGCAGAGAATTTTTCCTGTTTTCCTGTGTTCATATAGCATCAGATTTTGAGAAGTCCTGAAAATGTTGGTCTCCACATGAAGGAGTGAATCGAAGGAAGGAATTCATTCCTTCCAACTGATAGCCAGTATTCCACACGATTGCTGAGAAACACCAGAAATTGAATTGTAACATCAATTGTTTCATGTTGCTTTCAGTGATGATGAAGCACTTTTTCCCTATTATATAAGTGAACATTTTGTAGCTCACTTGTCTTATTTGGGCTGTAAAAGGTTTGCTGTGAGATGTTTATTATTTGCTCAATACTTAATTGCCACGCTAGAGTGCATTCACAGAAAAGCACATACCAATTCTTATTATCAATTGGGTGGTTCTGTTTTTCTTTAAGAAGTAAACAAAATATTTCCTGTTGTGTTCCAGTTACACATTGATCCTTAGGCAAAGATAGAGCAAAAATTCAGAGTAATATGGCTGTGATATAATATACATACAGTTTTATTGTATAATTGCTTTTGTCCATTTATGTTTCTGATTGGCTGCTGGGCAGATGGAAATTAAGACATAAAGAATAAGTTGCTATATATGATGGTTCATTTCTGGAGGAATGGCAATGGAAATGCATGGACTGGGGGTTCCCATACATTTATTTCTCTTGGTATCCAGAAATGAAATGAAATGTCGCATACAACTGCCCTAGCCCACCACAGCTTATTTCACTGTAACATTTCAGTAAAACACAGTATTAAAAGGAAACCCAAAACCTCAAACAGTGCTCCTCTGAACAGCTTCTGTTTGACTCTGTTCTTTAGTACGCAGATGTCAGTCCCCTACTTTATCTCTCTAACCTTTCTAAGCCTGCCTGGCTGTGGCATCATTTCACCCAGTACCAAATGGGCAGCAGTGTGTCTTATTGCTTAGAGCATAGAATGGTTTGAGCCAGAAAGGACCTTAAAGCACATCCAGTTCCAACTCCCTGCCATGGGCAGGGACACCTTCCACTAGACCAGGTTGCTCCAAGCCATGTCCAGCCTCGCCTTGAGCACTGCCAGGGATGGGACAGCCACAACCTCCTTGAGCAACCTGTGTCAGTGCATCACTACCTTCACAGTAAAGAACTTCTTGCTTGTATCTAATCTAAATCTACCCTCTTTCAGTTTAAAGCGATTGCCCCTTGTCCTGTCACTACTTGCCCTACAGAAACTGGTTTGAAAGGTTTCCCCTAAGCCAGGGTGTATCTGAACAGTCCTGCTCCTGCATAGTCCTTGCATGTCTTTGAGCAGGTGGCTAACCACAGCATGACTGTGTTGTGAGCAATCAAACCTATTCTCTGATCAGCACTTCTGCTTTCTTTCACTTAATTTTCCTTTTTCTGTTTCTTTTTTTTTTCATATAAGAACAACCAATTTTCAAGAAAGAGTAGAAAGAAAATAAGTCACTTTAGAAGCCCGATAACATTAAAAAGTACAGATTTAAAATGCAGTTTGATAAGTAGCTCCTTTATTCTTTTTCAGACACCTTTGCTTTTTTCTGTAGTGAAAGGGAATATTTTCTTTAAATGGCCAGTGGAATGCCAGCAGGGGGTTGACTTCAATGAAAGCTACATTTAGCCGTAAAGTTAGATGTGGTGCCAAATCGTCATGATTAAGGAATTACATTACACTGGGTCTGAAAAGGTGAACAGAAATACTATTAAGAAAAAATGGCATTGCACTACATAGTCAGGCAAAACGTCCTCATATGTATTGTTAGCAGACACTTCAGTAATTTTTTACTAAGTATGAATTTTCCTCACTTAATGGGTTGATTGCACTGCTGGTACATTGCTAGTCTCCTGCATGGGTCCAGCCCAAAGACTCCTGTAGTCCCCAGAACTCCATCTCTGCTCATCAACAGGTACTGGACAGCATTGTACTGGACACGACCTGTCCTGGTAGTTCCTGCCTAAGGGGATCAACAGAATTCCTGATGACTGCTGAAGAGCAAAACCTGCTGATAGGAACAGGGGAATACATAGTTTTTTTCCCCTGAGTTTTGTAAAAAAATTCTAAAGCATTATTAATCTGAAAAAATAGCTTCTCTTTTTTTTTTTTGTTTCTTTTCCAGGAAAGATATAGAAATATATACAAATACAAATATAGATATTATACAAATATAGAAATATATACATATACTTACATTAAACAAATCAGGTAATTTCCTTTTACAGGTTGGCAGTGGATGTGCTGAAGCTAAAGGAGAGCAGGAGTCAGTATCACCAGTGCTGGCCTGGCACCCATGAGGAGTGGGAAGGATGCTAATAACAGCCATGTAGAGCAAACGTAGGAAACATTGCCTGTGGGTTGTGACATAGCCACCACCTATGAAGACGTAGGCCGGTACACCTCACCAGGGTCTGTTGCAGGCCATTACAGCCCGCTTGACCTGACTACAAAACTGAAGGAAAACAGGCAGAGCAGAGCACTGGGGACTGGACAGAGAGGACTTCTTAATCCACACTGCACACTATGGAGATGTCTTGAGTGAAGGCTGAATCAGTGCTTTGAATAGTATGCTCCAGCAGATATTTGCTTCTGTGGGTGCTAACCCAGAAGCTTATGTAGGCTAAACCTTGCCATGGCTACCAAAGCTTCTTATTAGAGGTCCCAGTGAGTATGGAACATATTCTGTCTGTGAAATGAACTGCATTTCTTGCCTGTAAATGCCAGACTCCTGAGCTACTCATGCAGAGTGAAGCAGGTATTCACAGCTCTTCAAGGAACAAAGGAAAAGGGAAAAAGAACATGCTGAGATGATATTTTGTGTTGCCTTGGGGTAGGAACTTACACTGTGTTCAAGGCAGTGTCTCCTTGCAGCTGCCCACCAGAGTAGAATGCAATGAATTGGGCTCTTCAGGGCTTTAGCTATCAGTGTTTTTTTAAAGTTTTACTTTTGAAAATGCTCCTTTCTGATCATAGGTCTTATCTGAGTATGCTCAAAAGAACAGAAAACAGCTGTCTGCCGTGTCCTGTAAAAGCAAACAAGGCTTTCTATTTTTTCATGTAGGTGAAGGAAACATATCGACTGCAATTGACTTCTGACTTTCCTGTCTGTTCTCTGTATAACCATTGCACTATCTACTGCACTCTTGCAACCAGTAATTCTTGCCATATGCTTCTGGATTGTCTCAGTACCTGTCTATCTCATGACAGCAGGAATAACTGCTTGGGTGTACTAAAAAACATCCTTGCTTGCACATACCCAGCCTATCTTTTACATAAGACTGGTATCTTCTGCCATTACATCTTCGAAAACTGGCCAGTCCTGGATAAAGGTGGTTTCTCTGCCTTCACCCTGCTTTGTGTTCCATTTGGCTGTGTGGGTCCCACTCTCTGAATACAAAAAGGAGCCATTTGCCAGGAACATGCACTTTGAGGTACTCGTTCCATTAACAGGAAAAGTCCAGAGAAGTCTTCAGCCCATGACATGTTAAAGACGCGCTTCTCAGGAGCATTTGGCAATGGCTCTTCATCAGCGTTCCTGATCACTGGCACATCCATCTTACGCCTGGAAGTATCATACTGGCATCATTCTGTTCCAAGGAGCAGAGCCAACAATTACTTTTTGGGGGTTTGTTTTCTTTTTTTCTGAGCAAATCATTTCCTTGTGCCCCCTGGGCTTCTTTTGGCAAATGTCTGAGTCAATGGCTTTGTATAACTTATGTTCTTCACTGGAGTCTCAGACTTCAGCTGTAGCTGGTCCACAGAACTGTAACACTGCAGAAATTGTGTTTACTTGGAACTGCTTTTAATCTTACAGAAGCTGCTCCTCTGGTCTTCCCCACTCATTATGTAGTGACTGTATTAATAGCTCTTGGCCTTCTGACACGATGTGCTCATCCATGGATGGCAAACCTTTTAGATATTGGCAGCAAATTTAGCTTAAAAAGCACCCCAACTCTCTCATTACCGATGGTGCCAAGATTAATCTCTGTCAGTGTCAGATTTGGTAACAGGGCCAAGGACTTATCATTGCTTCTCTAATTTGAAATTTAGATCTATTCTCTTCCTTTCAATCCAATCTTGTCTATTTAGTCCTTTTCCCTTGGTACTTAACCATATGCTGAAGAATCCAATTCTTTTTATGGCTGTAAACCTAGACAGGGAGACCTATTATCTCTTTAAATGCCAGCCTTAGGTTGGTTAAATTTCTTCTTTTTAAGCTGAGCCTGATGATGTGGACTTCTCTGCTCTGTATTCCCTGCTGAGAGGAAACAGAGTGTGCATTAGCTTAAATGCTGTCAGGATGCATGGTTTCTGCTACTGTACAGTAGGTCCACACACATGTGCAGCGAACTAGACAGACTTCCAGGAGAATGAGCCTATGAGTAACACAGGCTCACAAGCTTCCTTTACTGTAGATAGGTGAATCTCTTCTTTTCAGTCTACACTACGGATTTTTCCACTGTTATTTCCTGCCTACCTTGCAATAATTGTGTGAAAATTAATTGGTAAATGTTTACAAAATACTCCAGACATAAAACTGCTAGATAACTACTAAGTATTATTTTAATTAGAATTAATAAGAATAATAGAACTAGATTGAGAGACTTTCCATAACCATAATACTCGTTTTCAGAGACCTTAAATGACCTGAATATTTAGCAATTACAGCTACATAGTGTAAATAATTAAAAATAAATTACTATCAGGGTTCTAAAAGTAATTGAAAATGATGCTAATAAATTTAGAAGGGAAAATAAAAAGAGCCCAGTGCAAAAACCAAACCAGCTCAGCTAGCCATCCCAGGGGTTTCTGAACAAGTGCAAAGGATTGATGCCTACAGGATATAGAACAAACCTGTAAATCTCGGAGCACCACTGGCAATTCCTACTGCTTGCCTAAAGACCTGACCTCTTAAGAAATGGAGCAGAATCAGAAGTTGCCAGGTGTGTCTAGCAGGAAGCAAGATGTAACCACCCCTTGAGACAAAATAGAGAGCAAAATATGATGACAGCAGTTTGCAGATAGTTCAGGTCATGCTCTGTTTGGATTAAGTGCTGTTGGAAGCTGAAAAGGGTCTTTACTGTCTTCTTTATCACAGAATCAAAAGCACTCAGGTGGTTGATTGCAATCACTCCTCTGTGCTATATGCACAGCCAATGGCTTAAATTGCCCTATCTCCAGCTCAAGACAGGACCCTCCATATGGAAATTCCAGGTTTTACCACTTGGGCTTAAAATAAATATTGCTGACAAAGTGGACAGTGAGGTAGTTGGGAAACTGCCTGGGTTGGAAGTCCCAGAGGGCTGTGATTGGTAGCACAAAATCCTGCCAGAGACCAGTCAGTAGTGATGTGTCCAAGGAGTTAATACAGGGGCCAGTACTGTTCAACATCTTCATTAATGACCAGGATGATGGGTGAGAAGGCACCCTCAGCAAATTCACAGATTATACAACACTGGATCAAGTGGCTGATATACCAGAGGTTCATGCTTCCATCCAGAGGGATCTTGACAGGCTGGAGAAACAGGCTGACTGGAACCCTACTGAGCTCAAGGTGGAACGCCAAGAGAAGAATAACCCAAGGCATCAGTACGCACTATTGACCAACTGACTGTAAAGCAGTTCTTCAGAAAAGGACTTCAGGATCTTCGTGGACAGTGAACTAACTATAAGCCAGCAATGTGCTGTCATGGCAAAGAAGGCCAACAGTTCCTTGCATGAGGAAATTCGTTGCCAGCAGGTCAAGGAAGGTCATCTTTGCTCTCTAATCAGCACCTGGAGTGCTGTGTCCAGTCCTGGGCTCTTCAGTGCAAGAGAGACATGAACGTGCTGGAGAGTCTAGTGAAGGGCCAGAAAGATGGTTAAGCAACTGCAGCATCTTTGACACAAGAAGAGACTGAGAGAGATAAGGCCGTTTATCCTCCAGAGAAGAAAAGGCTGACACCGATATTATCCATGCAGAAAAATGCCTGATGGGGGGAATAAAGAAGATGGAGACAGGCAGGAGGGGTTTTTTGAGCAATGGGTACAGAGGCTGTCACATTGCAGCCTCTATCCTAAGGTCTGCTCTACACACATTTTTAGGTGAAGGAGTAGAGCAGAAGTGCTGTCTCCAAAGAGCTCAGATTCAGGCTACAATTTGCAAGTAAGAGGACAGAAAATCTTCAGGATTAGCATGACATAGGATTTTGTAATTCAAAAACCTGTTGGTGCTACCAACAGCCCTTAGGTAAATCTCTCAAAGTCAGCAGGAACTCTACCAATCAGGTTCAATAAGAAGGAACACAGAAGAATACGAATTCAAACCCTATGTGCTGGCTTTGGATATTCAGTGGCTTACTTGGGCCAGACAAACTTTCCTGTTCACAAGGTAGAATAGGAAGTAGGAAAGACTGAGCAATAACTCCATTAACAGCCTAGGCATTATTTGCCTTGTAGAAACAGGTGATTGCTACGTGGTCACCGGATTAAGACCCTAAGACAAGTCTCCAGATTTTTTTTAAAGAAAAGCTTGCAGAAAGAGACAATCCTGTACAGAAAGAAAAGGTTGGATGCCATGCCCAAGAGAAGGCTGGGGTCAAGAGGAAGACAAAAAGGAGACAGAACTTGGACACCCTCCTCCCCCTCAAAAAACCCCAAACAAATACACAAGTGTGTCAAAAAGAAAAAGAAGCCACCATGGTAGGAAAGAAGAGCTGTTGCTTTGGACTAGGTGCTAAAGGAGAAAATCAAAGCATCGCTCTCTGAAGAGGCAGAGCTGCCCATACTTCTGTAGATGTGCATCTGCTACTATAGGGGTGGGAAAGATTGAGTCTCAAGGGTAAGGGATGAAAGGAGGTGCTGCAGAGATTGATACTCAGGAGATCAGCTCCTCACTAACAAGGAATTTGTGCCAGGCAAACACCTGTGCAGTTGTATTGCCACCAGTACTGCTAAAGATTTCTTTCATCTCTGGTTTTATTATCTGTGCAAATGACCTCGGCAGTGCATGAATTATTATTAATAACAGTGATATGATTGCTCTTCATCTGCATCGACTGTTATCCAACTCTTTTCTAATTCCTGCTAGGTTGCTCACTCCCTAAGCTTGGCAGCCAAGAGCTGCTGCACTAAATGTGAGTGAAATGAGAGTCTTGACTGTTCATGGTTTAATCAATAATAGATTTCGGAGATGAAGTTGCCCATGCTCTTCACTTCTGAATCTCAAGCCCCATCTGCTGCTCACTCACTGATTTGGTCTCTCTCCTGTGAATGCCTCTCTGATGATCTTCTTGTTTACTGCAAGCAAAATATTTGCTACTCAGGAGTTCAGTCAAGTACATACTTTTGTGGTCTTACCAATAATAGAAAACATTGGTATTGCCAAAATACACTCTCTTTTGCATCATAAATGCTGCCTGATGACACATTAATGTTTATTTTTTATCATTTTTCACCTGAAAAAAAAAATGCTACAGAGACACTGCAAAATCAGAAAGAGATCAGGATGAGGAAATCCTTCCTCCATCTAGTATTTAACTTTCTACTGATGAGTAAGGTATAAACTAATCTGTACTTCTAGAAAGTAGATTTGCATAAGAAAGTTACTGACACAGTCCACTGCACACAATGGCTACAGAATTTGGCCAGAAATGAGGCCAGAAATGAGGGCTGACTTTTGCTACTCCAGTGCCACAGCTGCATGTATTGAACAGGCATGAATATGTGTTGCAACTCTCACGGCTTTTCTTAGGAACAGTTGGCAGTAGACCATTAATATAGATGTTCCAGTGCTGACAATTAGGAACAGGGAAGGACACACATCAGTTGCACTAAGCACCCCATCAGCACAGCATCTAACTGCTGCTTCTTTCTGCAGTGGCTAAAACTGGTCCAGCTGCACCAATTGTTGTCTCTTGTCTTCTGCATCAGGACTGATAGAAGTGTAAACAGGCCTCAAATCTTCTGCCTGCAAAGTATTTTCAAACAGACAACTGTAACATAGGAACTGTACAACTAAAAGTATGGGCACTCTGTTCTTAGGTACCACTTTCTGGTGTCCACTTAACTGTGGCTTCTGCTTAAGTGGTGTGATCCCTGCTTCATCCATCCATCCTAGCAACAACATAAACTGCTACAGGCAAGACACAAAGGCTTGAGGAGCTTGGTAGCTAGAGTTTTAGAACAACCTTTCAATAATGTTTCAGGGTGTTATTATGTCCAGAACATAATGAACACAATCTGCAAGATCTATTGTGTTGCTGAATCAACAAACTCCTCCCACCCCAAAAAAATCCCACAACCCAAAAACCCAGAGCAGTAAACAAAGAAAATCTCCTACTAGATTTGAACTCAGAAAACAGCTTTGATTCAGCCATAACATAAATGGGTGCAAATTCCTTAAGGTGGATGAAAACCCACCCTTTTACAACAAGAATAAGCATTTCTCAGAACAATCAACTTTTGCTTACAACAAGGCCACTCAGTGCTATCGCATAGAGAATTCACACTGAAATACTGAAAATCTTCATGGGAAAAGGAGGTGGGGCACCTGCAGTCTATGGACTTTGCATGCAGTCATTTCATTTCATGCCAGCTAAGAGGGCATCATTTGTTTTCTATGGCATTCATATGAGATTACAGGAAGGTGCATGTTGATTTGTGGCTCAGCAACAATGAGAGAAGAGTATCTCCAACATCTGAGGAAGACCCAAACACATTTCCATGTGTAACTGTAGAGGCTGTATTTACAGAGTAACTACAGAATGGTATTTTAAATGCAATAATACCGACTCGTCTTCTAATTCAGAGGAAAATCTATCACCTCTAACGCTGCTCACTGCAGCTGTGTTCATCCTGGAGAGGGTTTGTATTGCTTTAACAATATCGGTCCTGTTAAGTGACAGCAAATTCTGCGTGTGGACTTGAAAATTGAAATCAGTGTCCTAAGTGAAATTGATGCACTCACTCGAAGACTGTCTTGTTGCAGTTCTGCAGAAAAGCTTTTTTAGCTGTCTGTAGCTTTTCCTCCCTCATATACTGTGTATTGCTCCTTAGTCATCTCTCTAATTGTGGCATATTGGCATGAATATTGGATGATGATTTAGAGATGCTTAGCACCTCAGGAAAAATAATTGCAGCGTGACCTCAGGTTTAAACCATCATCTTATTCTTATGCATGGCAGCTACTTTACACTGTATTTTTAATAGGGCTAACACCTTATTTCCTTCATCTCATTTATTGGAAACTGCTATGTGAATGAGATTTGGGCATTTTTTTCCTAAACCCAGTAGATTGCTAGTCCATCTCTTTAATGTGCATGTCCTCCTTTTACAGCATTTTAGATTCTACCAAACTCAATTATCTGGGGAAAGTGAAAGGAAGCCTTGCTCCTGTTAACAGGTTTAGTTGCCTATGATAAGACAGAGGCAATGGCCTAACTCTCCCTTCTACTGCATCTGAATTTTATGGTGCCTGTGTAAAGCTGGTGTAAGAGAAGAGCTGGGTCAGGCCCTTCACTCAACATTCCCCACTCACCCTTTTTCTCTTTGCAGAATCACAGATAAGGCAGCTGCTCTGTGTGTGCAGAATTACACACTATTGCATTTCTTCTGGTTTAAATGTCATGTCATATTGTATAGCATCCCCACAACATGACATGTATCTAAAAAAAAACAACCGACAGAACTGCAATAAAGCTGAGTACAGCAGCGGCACAATAACAGACAAGTAGAGAACATGGAAAACATGAACAGTTAATTGCCAATTGCTAGCACGTGCCCCCACTGTACACAGGTGAAGTAGAGGCATCTGTGCTAAATTTTAGTATAATATAAACTTCTAATAACATTTTCTGTGAGACATCTGCTTTGTTTCTTTGTGTTCTCAGATCCATTGCTAATTGAAAGCAAACACTTTTTTTTTCTGTAACACATTCCTGAATTGAGAGTTGTGATTAGGGTCAGATATATTTTTACATATGTATCATTTATTAACTAAAAAAAGCATGCTTTGGACTGCCAATATTTTAATTAATTGCAAAATGCACAAATATTTACAGATTAAATCAAAATTATCCTTTTTTCGGGGGTGGAGGGATGCAAATCTAATAATTTGTTTTTTAATACTGGAAAAATCAAAATATTTTCAAATTATGGAACATATATAGATCGTTATATTTATCACAGGTAGTATTAAGCTAGTGGTATTTCAAGACTATCCAGCTAAATTTTATTTTTTAAAGTATGAGAAAAATGCACGAAACTAAAAATAAAAATATCTCATTTGGGATTGAATGGAAAGGATTTCTGTCAGTTGAAACGCAAGTTTCTTTACAATATTTTTGTATTAACAGCCAAGCTAAAACAACAAATGAGGTAGTGTTATTAGCAAGGCCATAGATTAAATAACATTAAATCCACAGCATTACTGGAATGGGCTAGGAGATAGAGAAACGGTGCTTTATAATACCCTATGTCAAAGACAAGTGAAACACTGGAGAGAGGACAGCTGCTTTAGGACAGGTATGCTGCTGGGAACAACAACTTTGTGTCACTGTTGAAAGCACCTCTTCCCTACTAGGAAGCAATATGTGCATGCTTTTTAATTCACCCTTCTGAAGAAACTGATCTGTGGCTGCAAGCAGCCAAGTTAGTGAGAAGAAAAGGGAGTAGGCACTGTGCTAATAAAAATCCCTGTGCTGGCACACAGGGCAGAGAGATTAAATACCTCATGAGTCCCGGGACCACCAAGATACATACCGGTAATTTCATATGAAATAAGAAGGATCCCCAGATCCCTGAACAATAGCTCTGGTCCCTGGGAGACAAGATGGAGGCCGCAAGAGGTGGCAGCAGTGACAAAATAGAGAAGTCTCAAGAGATGCTGCTGAAATTTTGTTCCCTTGATGGGGTAACAGCTCTAAGCAGTAGCAGAGGCCCATAGCAGGATATTGTCCTGCTTCAGACTGCAAGTCCTTATTATAGCATTTCTAGGAAAGCGCTGGGGTACCCTAATGATAGATCTACAGATAGATATTATTTCTTGGCAGACTAACAGGCTATCTGAGCAAGGTCTGGCATTGCTGCTGCTGCTGTTACAATACAGGGAGAAGAAATGAAGGAAATTGTGATCTGGTTGTCAGATTTGGCCTTGGTATAAACCAAAGATTTTACACTGCAGAAAGACGCAGACCTTAGTCTTTTCATGATATTTCCAGTGTTGGACACCTTATTTGTGCAATATTCTTTTAGTGTTTTCAAGGAAATAGTTAATCTGTGGAGATTAACTACAGAATGTACAACACAGCAGGAGGTACTACTGGGTGGATATGTGATTTCTAGACTAATCAGTTCACCTCTCTGGTAAGCTTCCTTCTTGCTTGCTGATGCCTTGGCCGGTCAAAGTAATACATAGACTTTACAGTTAACTGAAGATGAGTGATATATCATTTAAAGTATCCCTCTGTTAGACAAGAACTACCTACAGTTTCTGTGCTGTCAGCCTTTAAATCTTCAAGACCACAGAGGTGGTCCCCTTGGATCTAGATGATGGCATACATATTTGTTTGAATGTTCCTCTCTAAATCATGAAGATCATGCACCATAGATTTGTAGTCACTGGAGAAATCAGTACTGCTTATCTAACATTCCAGCAGGCAAGGTCCAGCACTGCGGGTTAGCACCCATACTTCGGTTCTATATAACCACAGCATGCTTTTTCTCTTCTTTCTTCTTTGCTTTTGTTTTTTTTTATTTTTTTTTTACAGTTGTAGACCTCACTGACCTTAAAAAGCTTTTTGAATAAATTAGGAAAGAAAGCTATAAATTTGCTGAGGAAAAAGCAGACAGCCGCCATGAGTACCGCTCCCAATTATCTTCCCCATTTGCTGCTGATCATTTCTTGGAAAACGAATTCTGGCCAGGGCCTAAATGTCACCTGTTATTTCTTTCTCCCTTTTTTAACTTCATGCCTGACCTAACATGACATCCGTTTGTCCAAAAGGTGGCACTGCATCTTTGAGCATTTCATGGGCTGAAGTTGCTCTGGTGCAGAAGAGGTTTTCTGTATAAGTAGAGCTGCTTTGCAGACCTGCTAAACATTCCCATGAGCTTTCCAGCCGTGGACAATTTCTAAATAAATCCTCAAAGTTTTTAAAAATTTAAAGCTTTGATAAAAACTAAAGCTTGACCTTGAGTTTTCTGACATCTAATTTTAATGTTGTGACTAAGAGCAATCTCTCCAACCAAGCACATCCAGGTAAGAGACAGCTCCTTTTCGTGAATGTCTTAAAGGAGAGTTGCAACTCTGAATTCCAGGAAAGCCCTATGTCTTCCACTCTGACAGGGAAACTGGTGCTTCTTCTGATTGCTTGTTCTGTCTCTTAAATTTACTGGCTGTTTCATGCAAAGAAATTAAATATACTTTAATATAAAAGGTTAAACTCCCACTTAAGACAGCCCTTTCTTCTCAAGCCATCAGGCACAAGCTGCAGCCACAGTTTTTCAAGCCCATAGTCGTCTTAGGAGTATACAGTTTGGTTTAAGAAATACAGAACTGTCCTTTCCACAGCACTCCCCACAAAGCAATTAGACTCTTGGCATCAAACCACAATGGCATATCCCAAACTGACTTCTTTGCTGAGCACCAGTCTCTTTCTTGCAGTTTTCTGGTACCACATGGATGGTAGGACCGCCACTAATCCTTCTCCCTTCCTTTTGTCAGCTTTCCCATGAAAGTTTTTTTACACTTTCTTTCTTGCTTGCTTCTTGCATTTCTAGGTCTTGCTGAGACCTGGATCAAGGCACCTGTCGTCTGACACCCAGAGCCCCTGCAGAGGTGTCAGACTCACATTCTTATTGCTTTCTCCTGTCAGGTCAATCCCTATTCTCCTTTTATCCTTCTTCTCTTTAGAAATCCAGCTACTTTTTTCCATTTGCCAATGAGTTCAGCTTCCTTCCTTTTTCCTGATTTTTTTTTTCTCTCTATTTCAAGTCCTCTCTTCCTTAGGAGACCAGACTTCAGTTTTCATGTTGACAGTCAGCCTGGCTCTAGTCTTTCACTCCTTGAATTTAAATTCTTGGATTGCTGTCAGCTTTCAACTCTTCTATTGATTGCAGGAGTTCTTCTCTCCAGTTTTCACTCAGTCTTTCTACTCCCTTCAGTCACTTTTTGCTTTTCTTCCTTATGTTCATTCCTTCCTGTCTCTTATGAGCCCTCTAATGAATTTCATTCTCCGCTTTAGCCTGCCTTTTCCTCTCCCAAATAGCATTCTACACAGATTCTCCTGCTTCCTTTCCTGTGATGTTTTTCATTGATTTACATCTAACTGCAACCAAAGTATACCTTCAAATTTTATTTTTTTCTTTTGTCTTTTCTGCCTTGCTGCTGTCATCTTGTTGCCTTGATTTACACTTAGGACGTGCAGAGCAAGAAACCCCACACAGGGACAGTTCAATGGCAGGAAGCTGTGCTCTGCAATTGGGAAGGAGACTGAACTCCTTCAAAGCTTGAAGAAGCTCTATTTTGGTGTCTAAGGTTGATCAATGCCAGAAATCAGAATTCCCTGTCAAATTCTTACCTAGCTTTTAAAAAATGCAGACCATTATATAACGCTTGTATTTTGCATATGTTTCAATAATACTTATGAGCTATAGGGCAGATGATGTAGCTATGCGTGGCTTCGTGAATGTTTTATAATGATCTTATGTTCCTGACAGAGTGGCCAACTGAATAATGTAAAGTGCCAATGATGATGAGAACTGCCTAACTACTTACACAGACATGGGAGCTGTGTAGTGGGCATTACCAATAAAAGGTTTATTCTTGAGAGTCCACTGTAGCCAGAAAGTATCTTTCTCTACATTTTTTACTTAGTGGGTTTGTTGTGGTATTTTTTCCCCATTAATCCAATCATCCTCATGTTTAATTCACTTTTTCTCTTGTGAGAGGTAACAGTATTGCATAAAAATGTCTTTTCCAGTAAAATGTTTCTTTAACAATTTGGCCATGATACAAGTCCAGATTCCCACCAGAGAAGATTTTTATCTCCAGCCATATTGCAGTCAGTTTCCTTCCTAATTAATACTATATCCACCTCCAAATTCCAGTTCCGTTCCCAAATGAAAATTGATGAGGCAGTCAAACACAAATAAGCACAATATACCATTGATAATTCAAGAGGCAGAGTTTCCAGCATAGTGTGTAACTAAAGCACAATCAGCACTTTCATTTCATGTCCCTTGGACATGCCCTGCTTGTAGAATGTTACTATGAAAACTTCAAATTATACTTAAGGTTTTTATCATGAAGTTTGGTCAAAAAGTCAGCTATGTATGTGTCAAAATGAAACAGGATAGGTAAAATCTTTCTAAGGAAAGAGGGCAGGGCTTGAGTGATGACATGCTTGAATGGGAGACCACAGAGGCTGGAGCAAAGAGAGTTGCATAGACCACATATGCCCTTCCCTGATGTACTGGATAGTTTCCAGTACCATTCCTATGGCATGATATACAACTGCAAGACAATCCAGCTGTAAATAGCCCTGCAGAAGACGACTTGAAATGGCTTTTCCCATTACTAGGCTGAATGGTATTTTGCTCCTGATCAGGTGTAGTCTGGACTTGTCTCACACCAGTGCTACCAGCCAGTGTAATCAATGCTGATTGTGGTGCCAGTATTTGCAATTTACTCGCCTAACTTTGAGAATGAAACTATGACTGGTCCTTCTTGGCACGCTTTTAAGACTCTTCTTCGGAGCTGACATCATGGAATTAAGTGATATGTATTAAGTATGTATAAATTTGCTGGCTACCATCTTCCAAACTATATACAAAACTTAAGTGCCTACAGTGCAATTGTTCTCTTCCCTGAGCAGAACCTATGTGAAACTACTTACTGCCTTTCAGGAAAGAAAATATGTTTACTGAAAGAACCCAGACCACAAAAGTCTTTGTGTTTTGGACAAAAGTACGCTCTACATTGATTGTCAGACCCACATTCATACAAAATAAAAAGCTTCTGTTTAGAGTACTCCTATGTTTTTTCACCTTGCCTGCATACAGAAAATCACAGAGGAAATTTTGAAGGGTATGTTTTCCTGTACAGAGGACATTTAGAAACTAAATGACTTCTTTATTTTAAAGTTGCAAAACACTTGATAGAAAGTGGCAAAGCTAGATATTGGCAATAGTCCTTTAAAGTAGCTGTAACAGCTACGGACACATTTTCTTCTGTTGGGGCTTATCCATGAAGCACAGCTGCTAGTTGGTAAAATAGAAGAATCCTTTCATGTAGATGGAAATGCTCTGACTCTAATGTTTCTAAATCTATTTGCCTAGGTCTAGAAAAGATTATTTTAAAGGGCAGTTCCTTCTTTAGGAATTTCTGAGTAATTAATGTATTATGCGTATCATGGTGGATGTATTCTCAAAGCTGGCTGCAAAAGCTGATGTAATGTCCCAGAAACTGGAGGAATCCCAGCCAGGAGAAGCATGCCACAATAATGCCTTCACATTAACTCTAGCTTCAGCCAAAGAGATTAATGAAATAATCTCTTAATTAAAGAAATAACCAAACAGATTAATAAACACAGTAATAGGGAGAATTAATGTGGTGAGGGTAGTAGATCCTGCACTCCCAACAGACTTCCTTCTTCTAACACTAAATGATAGCAACTTCCTTGAGAAAGGCCAGTCAGCTAATGCCTCCACATGTATTATTCTAACTGTTACTATTACTACTACTACTACTATTACTTCAACTACAACTACTACTGCTATTACTATTATCCCACAAATAAATGTGGTGCTTGTAATGGGCATGACCTGGGCTTGTCCTCCAAGCATAGCTGTATTGCAGGCTTGTCCTCCTCAGTGGTCTTAATCCTGACCTAGAGGAAAGAGACAACCAGTACCTTCCAGACCTTTGCAGACCTTTGGGCTCTCCACAGAATAGGGGACAAATGCCATTGGTGATCTTTCTTTCTCGTTAATATTACTAATGCCATCTATCAGAGCTCACTGCCCAGGGACACCAGCCAAGCTAAGGTAATAATGTATAGTACAAGCACGTAGAACTGGATATATTATCATCCTGAAGGAAATAAAACCCTGGAAATATTAATTAACTGTTTTTTGTGGGGGGCTGGGAAGTGACCCTGAATGCCTTGCTCTAATGCAAGCCTTGAGTCACATTCTCCCCAGAATCTATCTTAAAATATATCTGAAAGTGGAATCTAGCTAACTATCTACAGCAGGTGGCCACTATAAACAGAAAAGAAACCCATCGCTGACTTCAGCAAGAGCTGGGTCCAACCCATAGATGGTGAAATAGCAACCTTATTTCATTACATTTCCTCTTCACTTTCATTCAAATGGAAAACAGCTTTCATAAAGAAAGTTTGCAAGGCTGCTCAGGCTGTCTGCTGTTCATGTAATGATGGTTAGTCTTTTAGTGCTTCTACTCAAGGACTGTTGATCTTTAGGCTGTCAAGTTTGCAATTAAGAAGAATTTACCCTATGGACTCTGTTTACACATGTGTTAAGCTTCCCTAATTAAAAAAAATATGATCAATTTAATAGGTGTATTACCCATTACATAAAAATGTATTACTTCTATGTGTTACCTTTCAGTCAATTACATTTGCAGTTCCCCAGTTTTCTAGAAATCAGCATTCATTCTTCTCCCTGCATTTCCACTTTTATTCATGCTGGTTTAAAGAAACAAAACTTTGCCCAGTGGAAAACCAGCATGGCTGCCTTTCAGATACTTAAGGGACATGCTCTGTTCTCATAAAATGGAGGAATTTGCAGCTCCTCATACATTGTATGTAGAAGAATCATTCTACAGATACAGGCCCTTAATATATTTTCCCTGGGGAGTAAATGAACTGCAGACCACTACAGTTTCTACAGATAACTTCCTGTGGGAACAAGTCTGATCTTGACTTCAGCAGGAGCTATCTCAGTGAAGTTTCAATGCATGGATGACATAGTCATCCTCCAAAGTCCTGGAGACCAGAAGACACAGTCTTTCCACCTGTGTAGTTCATTGTATTCAGGCCTCACTGGCTAATCACAGAATCACAATGTTTTGAGTTGGATGGGACCTTAAAGATCGTATAGTTCCAACCCCCTGCCACGGGCAGGGATACCTTCCACTAGACCAGCTTGCTTCAAGCCCCATCCAGCCTGGCCTTGAACACTTTCAGTGATGGGACAGCCACAGCTCTTCTGGGCAACCTGCGCCAGTGCTTCACCACCCTCACAGTGAAATTTTTCCTAATATCTACTCTAAGTCTACCATCTTTTACCTTAAAGCCATTTCCTCTCATGATTACACACTTACAATTTATTCTGCTGTATATAAAAAATTAATATCACTGACAAAATAAAACTTGGCTGCATGCTTTCCTTGCCTATGGAAAATTTAGCTGCTAAAATCAATATGTTATAGCTTGGGAAAGCCAAATTCTTCATGTTATTGCAGCCAGACTGTCTAGACTGCCTAATAAGGTGGAGGCTGTTCTGGGATGGCCTCATACTCTTTTTAACATTGACTGTTTGTTTCAGTGATTGCTTTGTTGGTAGATATTGCCTATGTCACACTCATTTCAGATTCGGTGGCTTTTTGTGAGGAATGAAAAAGAGTGTAGGTTTCCCTCCTAGGATAATTGCTCTATAAATATTAGTCTTCTCAGTTCAGTTAAGCCAAGAGTATGAAAATGTTTTGAACACTTTCTGCCTAAGGAAAATATGATGCCAATTCTAAGCAGCGACATCAGGAATGACAAGTGATTGTTTAATATTCAAGGCTTGACCTGGCTAGTCCTCCATATACACAAGTCAGTGTGAATTCCATGCATGGAGGCTTTAAAGGATCAGGTTTGTGGTTTGTAGAGCACTAAGAAACCAGTGCTCATTTTTAAAATGTCACTGCACATTTGGTCATCAACACAATAATTCAGCAGTGCTAGGCCATTGTGTTTCCCTTGACTTGGTGCTAAATGTCATGTTGTTCCTGAAGAGCAGCTACCCTCTGATGTGTGAGAAGTCTGGCCTTCATCCTGGCAAGAGGCGAAGTACTCTGAGCTTCTGAGCATCTGCTCAGCCCCACATCTTGTTGTAGTGGACTTTGTGCTCCTTCAGAAAAGGCATCCTTTTAGTACCATTTCTACCATACAAGAGAGGAAGGTAAAACCATGCAGACTAACAGTGAGCCTCTTTTCCCCCTTGGAGTTTGCATATACTCTAGGTTTGTACATATGATCATGTGATTAACAGGAACTTACTACTAGCTGAGTCTAGATAATACCCTGTTCTGCATATAGATTGCAGTCAGAGGTCAGGTGCTTGTTTTGTTTGCTGTTGATATACCACTGTAACTGGTAATTCCAGTTACCTCTCCTCTTTTTACTCTCTGGTGACTTTATGTTCTTCTCTAGAAGCCATCTGACAGAAGCACAAAATATACAGGCTGTGTTCCAGTCTTCATCACAATCTTCTCAACACTCCCTCAAATAAACAGGCAATACATTTTATAAGTCACCTAAAACTCTATTTCTGCACGTGATCTGCACTGCCATGATCTCTCCCAGCTAAACATAACCACATTTATCTGAAACCATGGTCTGAAGAGGAAGAAGACAGATTTTCCCTTCAGTAGCTCAGTGGCAAGAGGAGTGGGACCTCCACAGGGGTCAGATATGCAAGATGAGTTCCTAGGACCCTCCTACCTTAGCAGCTTCAGACCGTATCCCAGGAAAACATCCTAGGCTGTTCTGTGACAAAAAACATTCTGCTCTCCACTGCTTGAAACGAGGACCTCTGAAAAAAAATTATATAGTTCCACTGAGTTGGGAGGAGTGAGCACAGAGTCATGCAGAAACTGGATTAGAAGGGACCTTCAGAATCTGTCTGTCTAGTCCATCCATCTTCTTAATAAAGGATCATTAATACCATCTGTTTGTCTAATTGGGACTGATCCTCCTGGATAGAGACTGCTATATATTCCTAGGAAATCTATGCCAGTGCTTCTCTATGCATAGATCTAGGAGACTTTTCTTATTATTCTTGTTTGTGCAACCCATTATGGGAAAAGGAAACAGATTATTCTTTTCTGTCTAGAAGTGTGTGGTCTATTATCATCTCCCTAATCAGCCTTTAAGTTAAACAATCCCAAGTCCTTTAATCTTTCCCCATAGATCATACTTTCAAAATCACTTTCTTGTAGACTGACTCTGGCTTGACTTTCTGATATTCAAAACTAAACAGAGCACTGCAGCTGAGCTCTTACAAAAAGTGGAACAAAGCAGTATGTCTCACAAGCTGTTCTTCCGCATGTAAAACCTGACCTGATGTCTGCCATTTTTACAATGGAAAACTTATGCTGATTTCAGCTTATGATACCTGATGCATGTACATTAACATTTCAGTTGTTACAGGAGTATTTTTAAGTGATTGACTCTATTCCCATATAACGTCTTATTTTGCATTACAGAACAATCTTGAAGTGCATGACCTACTTTCCTTTGGGATGAAACTAAACCAAAAGATGATCCTTAAGAGTGCACTTACTGATTATTTTCTGCTCGTGAGCAGTCAGTCCACAAGACCAGACTAGACCTAGACTGAAGTAAACCCCCTAAAAGTGAATCCAAGAGAGCAGGGTCTTCAGATCTTTCCTTTTCACCTCTATTTCACAGCCCTGCTTGCATACCTCTGCAGCACACAGAAGTACCCCACAACCTTCAGAACCTGTCTTGAAGAAGAGTGCCTTACCAGTTGTACTGTATACCACATATGTATCATTGCTCACTTTTGCCTTAGTGTCATATCTTGTATTTATCTACTTTGAATTTTATTCAATATTTCTTTTCTCAGTCTCTCCTTACATTCTAGATCTGTCCTCCAATGCATTTGCTTTCTTTAGGCCATCTATAAATTTAATATTTAATATTTTCTCTTCCATCATCCAAGCCATTAATAAAAATATCAAACAGAGTGACATCCAAGTCAGATCCCTTGGGCACACCACTCAATAACTCCTTCCATCTTAACAGTGAACTAGAGAATATATTCCTAGCATATGATTATCTGGTCAATTTTGTCCCACACTGTAGAAGTTCCACCAAGGCTATAAACGTGTAGATTTTTAATAAGAATGTCATATGAGACAGTGTTGAGATCAAAATATGTGAAATTAACTGCCTTACCTCTAAAATCTTGTCATAGACAGAAGTTAGACTCATTTAACGCAATCTGGGTTTGATAAATTCCAGTGGGCTATTATTTATCTTCTTCTTGTCCTTCAGATACTTACATACAATTTAGTCAACTATTTGTTCTAGATTTTTTCTAGGTACTGATGTCAATTGATCATTTCCGTATTTAAGAATATTGACTATGCTTGCCATTTTTCCTGACTTCTGGTACCTTATTTGACCTCTATGATTCTCAAAGGCTTCATTTTGCACTACCAAATAAAACAGACTGAGGATCACACTCTGGCCCTGAAGCCAAGTGGCACAGCACAGATCATCTCCACACAGCAAGCCTTTCCCTCACTCATCAGAAAAGAGTGTGCACATTCAAACTGTCCCTCACCCAGGTTATTCCCCATTTGTGTCGAGAAACTGCCTGGGAAAATAGTTGAACAAAAAGATAAAAATATGCCAGAGAGCTTTTAGCAATAAACACTTTGTGTGATCCCAGGACAGCATGCTAGCCTATTACCTGTCTCTGCTCTACTTATGACTATAGTCATAGCCAAAAAAACGATCACTAAATCATCTGAGATGGCTAAAATCAGTTTAGTGGTGATGATGATGACACAGTGATGCTCAGCCCAGTGCTTAGGATGCAAGATCCATTTTATCCCCTTAAGAACTGCAGTAACAGTATGGGCAGTGGGAGAAGAAGCTTTTTCACGGATGCAGAGATAGAAAACTGCCTGTATGTTCCAATTTAGTTTAGGAATGTAATTTATTCCTTGGTCACCCACTCCATAATGAATATTTCCTTTCTGTTCATCATATCTACTTTTATTTCTTTCGGTTATTTACTTACTTACTTGCCCTCATTTTCAAACGTCCTTGTTATTGTGATTCTGTAATAATCTCTGCTACCTGTTTCATCCCAGACCTTCTTTTTAGTTATCATATTGTTACATTATGCAAGAAACATTATTTGGTCCCGTCTTAAAGACAGAACCTCTAGCTGCTACATAATGCATGTACAGATTCAATGCATTTCTGATGCTGAAAATTTCTCTTCTTTCCCATTGTTCATATAACCAGAAATATCCTGTGGAAAAACTAAAAATAAATCTTCACCCAATAGAATATTGCTTGTAACATCTCTTGATATTGGCATTACCTCAGATTTACCTCGGCTCACTTTGTATGGGAGATAGAGAGAGATTCTGCTCTAATTTAATATATCTGAGATTGATCTGATCTGTTTGCGGTTTCAGTCACATGTCATAAGATGAAGGTACAGTGTCTGACTGGCTGAGCATTTATGCTGTGCTTATCATAGTAGAATACTCTAGCTGCTTTAAAAAAAACCAAACAAACCAACCAAACCAAACCAAACCAAACCAAAACACAAACCTCTGAAAAGCCAGAAGAAATTAATAATGACCTTCCAATATTATTAACCTAACCTGATTCTTTTGTGCTTGGCACCATTAGTTTTCATTCCTTTGTATTGTGCTTCCCCATTCTGCAAACCTGAAAACTGTTGGAGTAAGTTCTTTTCCAAGGTTGAATGGAAAGCTGTGTCAGATGCCTTTCTGACAGAGAGTCATGTTGGACTGTGACCCTGATAGAGGCTGGAGCATGGATAGGGGCTAATGCTCATATGGCTACACCACGTATTCCAGGGTTTTAGGACTTGTTGTGGTTTAAACCCAGTTAGCCATAAATCAACCACATAGCTCACTCTCTCACTCCCGCCCTTAGTCCCCCACCGGCTCCCAGAGGGATGAGGAGGAGAATCGAAAAGAATGCAACTCCCACGGGTTGAGATAAGAACAGTTTAGTAACCAAGGTGTAACACAAACCACTACTGCTACCACCAATAATAATAATGATAAAGGAAATAACAAGGGGAGAGAATAAAACCGCTCAC